>JAPYZB010002132.1:0-12680 GCA_030522745.1 Eupelmus kiefferi
GAAGCAGCAGCTGCCATTTCGTGCGTGAAGCCCGAGCGAGAGATAAAGGATCCTCTGCGCGCGCCGCCGGGTGATTACGTCGCGCAAACTTCGCCTCCGGAGCTTCTGCTGCTGCTCTCCCTTTCGGGCCCGGTATGTGTCTTTCTCTCTGCTTCCGATATCGCTTGTCTGGCGGTGCTGTCTTTCTCTTTTCGGGCTTTCATTTCTCACGCGATACTGGCTCTGCTGACGGTCTTATGGAAATGGACGGTTTATTCCTTTTGGGAGGGAAACGACGGGGATAGGGATATGTGATGGGGATGAGGGTTCTGTGGGAGGATGCTGAGGGTCGAGTTGATGATGTGGATCAACGAATTTTTTATGTTGCGAGCTTCGCTTATGAGGCGTTGTTGAATAATTCCTCTGGTCGAATTGGGTCTCGGTGAAACGAAATGCAAAGATGTGTCTTAGGATGCATGACTCATGACGTGGATGAGGTGCTATGATGAATTAAAGTCAACAATTGATGATGGAATATACTTGTACTATTATCAAATATGTTAATTCAAATTCACTGTGCAATGCTACTTTAATTAGGTGTAATAAACTCTTCAACCTCCAAAAAGTCCTTTACCAAAATATTCCAATTTAATTAAACTCCGAAGCCAAGCTCTTTCTCATCCTCTATAACCCACTGTCACAGTTTTTCCCCGCCATCCCGACTCCGCATCCCTTTTAATCTCCCAGCCATCCAGCGCATCACCGGGTTAAACTTCCGCGCCAACAATAACGAGCCCAGACAACGTTACATCCTCCACTCCGTCCACGACCTCGGCAAAAAAGCACCGGCAAGCCAGACGACATATCGGCGCTGCTCCTCTCTCTCTCTTAACAATAGCCTCTAACCTCAGATTTCCCAGTTGATTAAAACCCCGCCGCTTGCACGCATCGCATTTTTCTCCGCACCTGACCGCGCGCGCGCACGGCTTATACATAAAACACGCCCGCAAAAGGAACGAGAGAGTGGAAGCTCGCCGGAGTAACGAAGCACTATATACTGGATTTAAAAAATCTCCGTCTCTCCATTATAAATAAAACGGGCGTACCCGCTGTCTCTCTCCCTCGGTCGTTGTTCCCGCGCGCCGCATCCCTTTATTCGCGTGCCAAGTCGACTATCGATCCGGCGCTGGGGCCCCGCCGATGGCCATTGTATCGTTTGTGCTAGCTCGGCGCTGCAGCCATTAAATTTCAGCCTAGCCTCTCGCGCAAAGCTCTTCGACGAGCATAATTATACGTGACGCGAGCTCGACGATCTTAGCCGGCGGATATGGAAGAGCGGGGCTGAAAAATTTTCCAAAGACTTTTCCCGCCCGATTTTTCTCGTCTGCTGTGTCGACGTGCGAGACTGAAGTTTTCGCGGTCTGGCGAGAGAGAGAGGATCTTTTTGTGGAGAGGGAGGCTTTATCGGGGGAAAAGTTCGGGGCGTCGGCGTTGAATTATATGCGTCGCCGAGGATTCGTAAGAGCTTCGAGGAATTTGCACGTGGCGGGGGAGCTTGAGGTGTTCCGCTTTTTTTATTTATTGTATTTATTGTTTGTATCGTTAGAGGTTTTGTTTGAAAAATTGAAAAGGATTAAATGTACCCATTATTACCTGTAGTAATACGTAAATTCTAAACTGATTTTTGGTTAAAATTATATTTAAAGGATACAAGTAGAAGAGTCAGTTTTGTTTAATTATAGCCCGTTACGCTGTCTTCTGGAAAAATACGCGAGTGTAGACACCTGGAATATTTACCAGTCCTCAAAGAGTGCTGGAAATAAGTTTGAAGACGGCTCGAAACTTCTTAAATGAATCTTTGAAACATCCTTGAAAGTTTAAAGTGACCAAGATTCGGCTATCTCCTTAAACGCTGCGGCTCGACTGCTAAAACTTTAATTGGCACTGAACCTTGTTAGAGTAACGACGTCGCCGCAAATTTCGTCGATTAATAAAATAAGAATCTCTTCTTCTGGAATCAATAAGAAAGGTCTTCGTCGAAATAATCTGCCGAGAATTATTATTGTAAAATGGAGATTTTTAAGCGTGCTGCCCTTTTGGTGTTTTTCTTTACTTCGGGGAGCTAAAGAGTTAAAGTTAAATCCTCTTAGTCGCCAAATTAATTCGTATTTTCAAGTAAAAATAACACAAGCTGGCAAGTGAAGCTTCGTGATATTGGAGCTTAATTCTTAAACACAATATTAACTTTCAAAGCCCTGTCTTAATTTATTCTGCAACAACGAGAAAATAATTTACAAAGTCTGCCTTCATGATTTTAATTAAATTTTATCCAAAAATACTCGTGCTGAACAAGTTATGAACAATTTCAACACATAAACGATTCTATATTAAGAATTTGTTAGTAGAAAAGGAATAAAAAACGTAAAAATATTTTATAAATTTTAAATTATTAATGACGATCCCAAACACTTGTAACAACCACAACAAAATCACATCAGGAACATTTCTCAAAACTCTCTCAGAAACACCATAACCCAACCCATCAAAACCACGCACACCACCAGCATCCAGCATACTCCACTATCCCACAATCTCAACAATCGCTCATCCCTCAGCTCCTAAATACCCAGAACCAAACAAAACCAACCCCCCACAAACAGACCGCAATCACAACAGTCCCATTCAACCTCACGCAATTCCCTCTCGCCTCTTTTCCAAGCACCCATATTACAGTCTAGAGCTTCGCGAGCCTCGCGCGATTAGCGCACAAAGGCCAGAGAGACTCGCCGGCCCGTGTACAAATAAGATCGCTCGCTGTAAAAAGAAGAAGAGCCAGCGACTCGGCGCGCGAAGCGATCGATCCTAATTGCGGGGCGTCGCACGCGCTTGGCGGCGGCGGCGACGCGCACAGGGCGTTGACGTCGGGAGTCCGCGAAAACCCGCTGCGCGTCGCGTCTGCCCTATGAGATTATGCAAATTTAGAAGAGAGAGAGAGAGAAATGGCGGCGAACGGGAGTCTGCGAGTTTTTGTTGGCCGGTTCGGTTCGCGGTGCTGCGCTTTTGGGTTTTTTTTTGGTGGGTGGGGGTGACGGTAGGGGGCGGGGGGTGGAGTTGGTTGTTTGTGCTTTTAAATGGGGGTGGAGGGTGGGTATGTGTGATGCGTTGGATTTACGAATGCATGGATTTGTGTGAGAGTGGTGCGGAGATTTTTAGAGATTATTTTTGTTGTATATTTTATAGGTAGGGATTGGTTTTTGAATATTAGATTGGTTAGTTAGTAGTGGCTGAATATTGAATAGATATTATATGAAAAATTTAGAGAGAAAATGTTATTTTGTTCGTAAGGGAATTAAAACAAAAAATTTGATTTGATCGGCAAACCTGAATCAATCTTTTGACTTTCGACGCGATCGAAAACAATGAAAAATCCTTTGTAAAGGTTTTTCAAAGTTGCTTCAAATACTTTGAAACGCTTTTAGTCGAGCTTTTTCTCTTAAAAGCAAATAACTCTGTACGAGTAATTGCTGCAGACAGATATTCTATTACATTGTTAAAAAAAAAAAAGAACAGAACCTTCAAAAGAAAACATTTCCGACTACATCTTTGTGACTTGCACGTGATGCTTTCAATTTTGTACTTGCTGGACTGCAGTTTCGTTTGTTAAAGTACTGACTCAACGCTTTCACAAATTTGAAGCTCGTAAAAAGAATTCAGAATGTCACGTCGGATGTTTCAAGAAAAGTTGTTACATCATTTAACCAGGATTTTTCCTTACATTTCACATATCTTTAAGACAAACTTTTCTTTTTCGTTCCGCGAGCTGTAATGGCAACTTTATCCTCTTGGGGTTAACATCCTGAACTTTCCCTCTCCTCTTTTTTTTGGATCCACAAAGATTCGGAATCTGCAACTCTGAAAGCTTCTCGGCCCCATGGGTCAAATCGTCCGCGTCTATCGATGCTAACTTATTTCAAGATTGCAAAATCCGAAACTTTAAGTAGCCTTTTCTCGTCCGGAACTTATGGCAAGCATTCAAGAAGCTCAAAGTTTAGTAAACAAAGCACCGAACGTTCAAAACACATTTCGCAACTTTAAACGACGAATTTCCGTTTTTTCCTTCAATATTTAACAACTATCCGTTCTCTCCACACTAAAAACCTCATAAAACTCACCAATACAACCCAAACCAAATCCATACACCTTCGACATTGTATCAACATCACCAGATCCCCGATAAGAGATAACAGTACCTCACCCGCTCGCAGCATCCACATCCACTCACTTCGGCCATCTCGATTTTTACCTTCTTAATTCCCTTCTCACCCAGTCTGGAAATCCCGGCTCTGTTTATCGCCTCGACAGGCGGAAAGAGAGTCGCCGCCTCTCGTTCCGCTCTCCAGCCCTTCGCCTCGGGGACGTAAAATTATCCGTAATAGGGTTGCTCTCTCTCTCTTTCTCCGGCGCGACATGTTTATCACCCAGGCCGTGTACTTATATGCGCGGCGCGCGGACGAGCCTTGCACATAAATATTTTCCCCAACTATACACTGTAATTATTTCCGCGTGTATAGGAACAATTATATGCGCGAGGGCTGGTTCTCACCGCGCAGCTGTGCCTTGTAATTGTTTTTCGGATTTTTCAAAGTCGGTTTTGTATCGGCGCTGTGGACCGCACCGGGACTGGGACGTTTGCGTGGGTGGAGGAGGACGGAGAGGTGGTTGGTTGGGTGGGTTTGGTTTGGAGGATTGATCGGGTTTAAAGTGTTTTGTGGGATAGTTTAGTAAAGGAGGGCATAAATTTAGGCGGTGGAAGAGGAGAGTTTTGGTAAATTCATAAAGTACCGGGACTAGTTCGCCGCTATAAATAAACTATCGTAATAACTTTATTAAGGTCGTTAAAACCTGTTTGTACAATATGATTAACGGGTAATAAACTCTTGATAGAGAGATATTTTACAACAAAGCTGTACACCTATCGAGGCTAGAAAATAAATTTAAATTTTATTTATCGACGCATAACGTTTAGTCATACTAGGAGTTAATTCACTCCTTAATAGCTTCCCTATATAATAAATAGGTCATAAATCACTACGCAAATTACCCTTAGCAATCCTTTACCAACTATCCAAAACAAAAAATAAAAACACCACCAAAATCAATCGCAACACTCTCCTCTCACCTTCACCTCGAAAAATCAGCTCGCTCAAGACCTCCCCAAGTACAACTTCCTCTTTTCCATCCCAGCAGCTGCATTCCCTGGCGTATCAGCACTTCGTATTCAAGAGTAAACAGAAACGCGCTGCATTTCTCACATTTCAGCGCGCAGCGACGTCGACTAAAAGAAAAAAAAAAGAAGCAACCCGCGCGCGCGCGGCAATTACGAATCGAGAAGCAGAGAAAAATAGCCCGTCATATTCCTGCCGTTATACGTCCTCGGATAATTCATATATACACGAGCTAGGCGGCTGCGCGAGCTGAATTCCTGAGAGGCAGCCGCGACGTTAAAATATTTCCGCCGAGTGGACAAACACCTTTAGATAAGCGACGTCGTCGGGCTGCGGCTGCTGTAGCGGCCCGCTCTATGATTGAGTGCGCGCACGCGCTCTGCCTTTCCACCGAGCGGCGGAATTTCATTTGAAGAGCTTATAAAGGCAGCCACGCTGCGCCCGTACATTTTCGTTTGATAATTGAAAGCCGGGACTCTGGATTGGATTCGCTTTGAATTTATTGCGATTTTTTTTGCGAGGGAGGAGGGTTTTGGTGGGGTTTTACGGAGGACAAAACCGCCTTTTGTGGGATTGTTTGATTTGAGATTTTTGGGAGTGTATTGATAGAATTGGGTTTTTTATGTAGATTTGATAATTGGGTTCGTTGGTAATTTTTATTTGAGAATCAGTGTATTTTTATCTAAAAAAGACAGTATAATAGTTGATATTTAGACTTCATTTACAAAAATAAATGCGCAGACCCGAGCTCAAAATACTGGTTACTATTTAGCCGAGCATTTATTAAGATAATAATAAGTTACTCAATTCGCTCCGCTCGACTCTCCTAAGACACGCTTTTTTCCGTCGTCGCCTCGATCAAATCTACTAGTGACACGATTAGAGATAAAGTCCGCATCTAGCTAGCTCCAAGAAGAAAAAAACCGGCTTAAAACTCCGTACGAAAATACCGAGCAGACGATGGAAAAATAAAAACGATGAGTTAGGGCGCGAGGAGAAAAAAAAGAGGCGTCGAGTCTAATGGGCCGGGAGCTTATAGACGCTGCAGCGCGTGCGTGCGTCAAGTATTTCGAGAATCTTTATATCATCTTCGAGGTATTTTCGAACGCACGCGCCGAACACTTCCGGCAGTTGATTCCCTTTCGTGTCTGGAGAATGAAAGGAGAGAGGAAAAATTTCAAGGAGCCCTGGCCCACTCTCGAGGAATTTTTGTTTAAAGGGGGGAGGGCTGGACAGATGCTGGGAGGATAAATAAATAAAGTTGTATAGATTTGGATGATTTTGTCTGTTGTTTAAACTGGAAAATAATAAGAGATATGGGTGGGTGGTTTTTGTTAATTCTGAGATAGATTATAGATTGTGTTTGGTATGATTACTTTGTTTTCTCAACCTTTTAAACGTATATTTTTTATAATTATTATTACGCGAAAGTAGAATGAGTTGTAAAGAAAAAGCTAGTTTCTCTTTGTTACTTATTATTTTATCCAAACTGCGATATGTGCTATTATAAGCTTGGTACTTCTGTTTGCTTACGTACAGTAACGCCCCAAAACGATTACAACTAATCGTTATACTACACAAGCATTACCCAATTATGTAATAAATATTTCCGAATAATAAAAGCAATTCACCACCTACTGCCCAAACAAGCATCAGCCTATGCTTTCACCAACATCCCTCCAACTTCTATTTACCCAAACACATTAAAAAAAACCCTTCGATTTTAATAACTTTTTTCCGGAGCTCCACGCCACATATACACCCGTAAAACTCCGCTAATTTATCACCGCATTGTACAGCCGGCGCGTTAAAAGCTCTTTAATTATCCTCGCCTCCTCTTCCGCCTAGATCGATATTTTTACCAGCCTATAGCGCATCGACTCTCCTCTTCTTTTTATCCCCATCGCGCCCTTTTCAAAACACGCTCGCAACAATGCACTAGGCGGGCGGAGTAAAAATAATCGCGCCTGTGATTTACGAAGACGAGGCGCAGAGAGCGCCGGGTGGGGGGCGTAAATCAGGAATTACGGCCGTAATTTCCTAATCCGCGGCAATCTTATCGTCGCGGCCGCGCATGTCGATGCATACGCGCGCGCGCGTAAGTCACATTGTGCGCGCCTGTTCGACTTTCGCGCCTGATAAATAGCCGGCTAATAATCGTGACAAATTATTGGCCGTTACTCGTAATATCTGGGTGGGAGTATCCCGGACTAGCGGATGTACTATCGGCTGTGGTTGTTCTGGTTTGACTGAGGTTATTTCTTTTGTTTTTTTTTTCGTTTTTGAAAGAAGAGATGACGGGATGCGTGAGTGTTTGATTTGAGAAAGTTGGTATAGGCGGAAATTAATGAAGAATTTGGTAATGTTGGTTGTTGGATCGGTTTTTCTTATAGATTGTGTTAGGAATGAGCGATGCGGAAATAGTATTGAGTGATTAATTGATAGATTTAATAAACGTTTGGGTACTGAAATTGATTTACCTGTATGCTATTAATAATTCTTTTATTTCAAAAAATACTGAAACTTACTTTCGAAAGCTGCGAAACCTATTTACGTAACAATCTGTCAGTATTGAATTTTGATACCTTCTTTGAATTTAAAGAAAACTTTTCATATACAGATAATTTATATCTTCTAATTAACATCATAAATATTCCCAATAATACAAATATTACCCAACAAATATCCCATCCGCATTAAAAACTCCACCACGTTCAAAAACACAATTTCCCGCAAGCACAGACACCCACTCCGCCAAACTTTTCCTCGCGCATCGCAGCAACAATTCCATTTCTTCCACGCACCGCCCTTGAAGCTCTCTACATTCCGGTTCGCGTAAAAATAAAAAAAGCCACGATCCAAGCAACCTGCGCGCGCAAAGACCAATTAAATTCAGTGCCGGGGAGGCGCGAAAATCCGCCCAGCTCACGGCCTTCGTCTTCTCCCGACTCCCCCTTTTTTCCGAATACAAATTGAATATAATAACTCGGCTGCTCTCGCGCGCATAACGCGGATTTAGCCCCGAGCCAGGCTGTGTATCGCGCCTCGCGAGCGAAGGATACATATTGCGATCGGATTGCCTCCTCCGCCCTTTTGCGCGCCGAGAAAATCGAAGCCGGAGACGCGGGATTTTTTTTCCTCCCAGTCTTCTCAAGGCTTGCTCGTGGAAGAATTTTGCATTTTGATGTCTCAATTATGCGAGAGGCGAGCGAGCGTCAATTAGGAGAGGTTTTTTTCTTGTTTTCGTAACGGTGATGGAGAGTGACAAATGTTGAGGATTTTTTCGTGGGTAATGAGGCATTGTAGTGGAAATAGTATTTGAATTGGAATTAAATGACCGGCCGTGTGATTTACATGTTAATGTAATTCAGCTTTTTCCGCAGCGCCGAAGGATGATTTCAAGGTTGTAATAAAGGTGAGCTCGCACGAGGCGAGCGAAAACAAAGGAATATGCATCAGCGGTATGAAAAATAAGACGGGAAAAACTCGTTTTGAAAATTACGGTTGCTGTATATAATATCGGAGTAATAAGTAACAAGTGTGCACGTCCGCAATAACAAGGAGAAATAAAAAAAGGTTTTTATATTTTTGCCGAGCTTCGTCGAAGTGACGTTTAAAATCGATAAACTAAAAATAATCAAAGCGGGTAAAAAAGTGTGTGAGTGCATTTGAAGATAAAATGTTTAGAAGATAGTGTAACCGTGCACTGCCCATAGTATAATAATAAAGCTCGAGGATATGCAGTCTATATTTATTTGCATGCTTGACCCCCTTTACGACCCTAGCCGATACTTACAGCGCTGAAAGTTAATGCCGGGGTTAAAGTGCAAAAATAATGCAGTATTTATCTCTAGCTAGAATTTTACTGCTTCAATATATATATATAGATAAATATATATTACGAAGTTATATTGTTCGAACTGTCACGGCGCCACCAAACGTATAACGATTACTTCTCAGAACTTCGCAGAATTATCATTTAACGAACCCACGACACCCACTTCAAGCTTTCAAGTAATTACTATTACGCGCGAAATCTTACTTACACACTCGCACATGCGAATTCCAAACCACCTGTAAATCACTTTGTCCCCTTTACAATTTCCAAACCGGAACCCAATTTTTCTATTAATTAAAAAAAAAAGCCAATGGCTTTGAAACATCCATATACAAACACACACCCAGCCCTTCCAGCAGTAACAGCCAATTTCGAAACACGCAGAGAAGATCGTCCAGCGTACGGATTAGGCGGGGTTAGCCGAGAGAGGAGCGAGATAAAAGGCTGGATATACTCTCCGCTATCTCCGCTGCGGCTCTCGCAGCAGCCTTCCGTTTCTGGCTCGCGCGCCGCTGCTCCCACTCCCGAGCGCGCGCGCCTACTTCCATGTTCGGAGAGCTGCCGCTGCTGTGGAGAAGGCCTTTTTCCGATCGGCCAAGTTCCTCGAACCTCAAGCGCGTTCCCGTTTCCTTGAGCTTCTTCCTTCTGCGCTCGAGCGCGCGCCTCGTTTTTGCAGAGAGAAGGTAGAGGCGCTGAGAGTGTAGAGAATGCCTTTACCGCAGGTCTGTTCGTTTGGCAAAAAAGTTTTGCATCGATGGGTTTTTTGGTGCCTATCTAGGTAAACTCGCCATCCTGTTTAGTTTGAATTTTGCGGACGGTTAGAAAAATAATCTGCGAACGAAACAATGCGCTCTAGATGCACGTAGCCCGATCGCGCGCTCTCGCAACACACCTTAGGCGCTGTGCAATCGTGAAATTAACGCGCCGCTCTCGTGACAGATTGCCGCATCTGAATTTCGTAGATGTCACTCGCGGCTAATCGTCCCGGTAAATTATAGCCTCTCGAAAGATCGGAATGAAAGGCAGCTTGATTTTCGTGCACGAAGCGACGCGAAATGCTCCGTATGTATTTTAAGCCTTCACGGGAATCCGAAGATTACAGCTTTTTAATTTTTTCCTCGACACGCGCGCGAGAGTTCGGTAGCATTTTTCGGCCATTAGACGCGATGTTTACTTGTACAGCTGGAGATCGAGGAAAGGCCGATTAGCCGTGAGATAAGGCAAGAGCATCGGCTTGCCCGCGTTGCGCAAGATTACGACGCGCGTCTGCTTGGCTCGATAACGCTCGGACCGTTCGGATTTGTCGAGCGGTTAATTGTTTCGTAATGAACGTTTGGCTGATGATACTTTGGAGAACGATGATTAATGTAAATCGTAAATTATTATCGCTACTACGAGAGCGTTCAATAATAAATGTTTTACAATGTGTATGAATACATTTTTATTTTGATATATCATTGCTCGCTGCGCACGTATGTATCTTATCAGGCCGCTCTGTCGAAAGAATAATTTTTCCGAGAACAGTTATTTAAAAAGCGCGTTACAGTTTTACGAATTCCTCGCTAGATAAACCCTCGCTCCCAATCGAAAAGCTTTCTACCTTACGCTCGAATCCGATCGATCGATAATAATTCAGTTCCGAATAGCCGCGTTAAAGCCGAGCCCAAAGAGCAACTTCTGTAATTTTGCAATCAAAGCGCGCGACGCGCGGCATATCAACTTTTAACAACACTATTTCCAGCTTTACGAGCCAGATAAAAAGCGCCTTTACGACACGATTATGGAGTACACTCGCTACTGCTGACCCGGCTTTCGATTTCCCAGAAAACTTCCGCTCCACAAATCGCGGCCTCGGAAAGAACGCAAAAAAAGCATATAACCGCGGCTAACGGACTGCCAACTCGCTTTTAATTAGTTAATAAAGCTCTCCCGGCCGCGGGGACAATCGCTCTCGCGCTTATAAAACAACGAGCGAGCGCGCGAAGACCTACATATACATCGCAGCATCTTTCATCCCGGGTAATTGCTAATTAAGGCTCGGGCTCTCTTGGAAATCAATTTTCGGGCCCTCCGAGGGATTTTTCCCTCCACCACAAGAGCAGTTATACGCGCGAAAACGCCGTTTAATTAACCGCTTAATCGAGCTCCCCGCGCGCAAAAATGGGCACAGCGCGCTACAACCGCATCAATCATGCTTAAGGAATATTTAATTGTCGCGCGGGTGTATATATATACGTCCGCGCGTGCATCCTAGTTCTTCCGGCGGAAAATAACGCAGTATAATCCAATTCGTTCCATTATCTCGACGGGATATTAATAACCTCTTTAGCCGCCGCGTGCTTCTCTCTCTCTCGTCCCGGTTTTTCTCCTTTTTCCCCCCATCGTCTTCGCTGTCCTTTTCTCTCGTACACTTCTTTTCTTCTCTCTATGCCTCGCGTAGTACTTATATACACAGACTTACTTGCTGCTTCTTTTTGCCGTACTGTATTACCTTTTACTCTCCATATTCTGCGCGCGAGCTCGCGGCTCGATGGGCTGCGTCCTCGCTAATAGAATACGCGCGGCTTCGCGTGTGACTTGACTATTTTTCTTCGCCGCTCGTTCATTTTCTCGTCGTTTCTTGTGTGCGCCTCGCTCGCGCCTTACTCGCTCCGAAGTGTAATTAAAAATGGTTTAGCTTTAAAAAGTTATGCGGCTCGGTCGTTTGCCGGCTGATGAATGCCTTTTTCGTGTGAATCACTGCGAGGAGGAAAGATCGTTTCTTTTTGAGGATGTTGAAGGCTTTGTGGTTAATGAAAAGTCACGAGTGTCTACTTTTTTAAATGGATTTTCGTTTTGTTGCTGAAAGTTAAATTTTACTGTCTGCTTCTATGGGGTTTCAGCGTCGGCTTCAAAGTAAATAGTTACTTTTCAGCTGAACATTTTATTGATTATGCTAATTTTTGTTCTAGAAAGTTTTATGACCCATTTCTTTACAATATTCGACTACAAATTTATTAAACAATTAAATTTATTAATAACTACCATAAAAATCACCTTATTAAAAAAAACTCCTCAATCGTAACCCGTCATAATTAAACATTGCTCAACATAAAAAATCGGTCCGATCACCAACAAAACCCACCCACTAAATCAAAAACAGCAGTCCTCCAAAAACCTCACCCCATCTAAAAACATTGTCGCCGACGCATCCGACTTCACTAAACCTCCCGCGCCACCTTTTTCCCTGATCTCCCCGAACGCGCGCGCTCTTAAAACCCTCTCGTCGTAAATCCAGCCGTAAACGCTCCTAGCGTCCAGCTCGGACGACCTGCTGGCCGTTAAAAGCGCGCTCGTCGCGCAATCCGCTAGTGCGCGTCATTATGAGTGATTTGACCAGCGCTGCTCGCGCTTATCTTCGTGGCCGCGCGCGCGCTCTTAAGTGAATAATAAACGCACTTAATGCCGAATAATAAATGTGGTCCTTTGCGATCGCGGCCGATCTTGAAGATGGCGAGGATGTTTTTTTTTTTTATGGGAGTATGGCTTGGTAGTGGTGAGGGTTTATGAAAGATTTTCTTTGGGTTATTAAGGTTTTGATCTGGGCGAGAAGGTTTGAGATCAGAGGATAAATTTTTAAGAGGTAATCCGTGGGAACG
>JAPYZB010002133.1:0-12679 GCA_030522745.1 Eupelmus kiefferi
TGTACCCCTATAGTACAACAATTTCACCAAGTTTTATCAAAATCTGAGACTACAAGTTTTTGAGGTGGGATCACTTGGCATGGAATGCCCCATATACATATTCATTGAATTTATTCTACGTTTGTTATTTAATGTAATAGATAAAATTAAATAAATATTAAAAAATAGTAAATGAATTAAAGTATGAAATCAAGAACAGTAGAACACTTGATTTGAATGAGTCAGCAAAGTAAATAAATGATAAAGAAAAGAAGGTCTCATGATAATAGTGGTACATTTGTGCTACAAACGTACATACAGATGTGAAAACTAAACTTACACGAGCGCGCATAAAAAAGATTATTTTCATCCGTAATAATTTTTATAAGAATTCTGGAATACTTACAAAAAACTAAAATTTAGAAAAACTGAAATATAAACAATACAAATAATAATCTTAAGGAGAAATTAAACGTGCAAAGAAGGGATTTCAATGAGGCTTTGAGGATCGATTTCTGACGCCTAAAATTAGTAGTACCAATAATTTAGTCAACAAATATTTGTATTGTAGGAATTAAGGACCTGATGATGGCGTATAGCTACTGACTGAAAGGCCAATGAAAGAAAGAAGAAGAAGAAGATAGGAATTAAGGAAATAGATCATAGAACAGTCGATTTTTTTTCACCTTGTGCCCTTGAATTCTAGAGGATATTCTTTTCATTGCAGCATTAAACGACTTTCTGCCAAAACATGCAATAATATTCTCTGGATTAGGTCTAATTGCATATATGCATTATTCATATATATTATTTTATTATTTATATAAATCGAAAATTGTTTTTCTAGGAAATTAATAATTTTAATAAAAATGATAGTCTTTGGGAGACTAAAAGCATTTTACTTCAAAGAAAATCATTTTCTGTTATCGAGTAGCAAGAAAAAAATGTAATATATCATAACGTATTTGTTTTTTACTGTTTCAATCAATGGAAAATTTGTTTTAAATAATCAAATTTCATCATGGTATCAAATTATTTTAAAATATTTTACAATTATATGAATTACATGAATTCTATTAGAGAATAAATAATTTAAAAATGAAAATGATAAAAATTTAATTTTAAACGAAATAACTTAAACAAATTTCGAAATTTAGAAGACCTTTTAGTAAGCGTAAAGGATGCCTCAAGTTGCACATAAATTGTTACCAGAGTCGAAGGTTTGCGTGACAAACATTCTATTTAGGCATACTTTATTCATTCCCGTGTTAAACGATTTTTTTTTACACGAAACTCACATAGTGTGTAAAAAAATACTGTAACTTTGTTGTAGGAACCTACACCGAGAAAAAATTGTAGTCGATAATATCATAATATTACTCGAAAGTATCTTTCCTAAAGTTCTAAACCATAAATCGTTGTTGTAAGAATTCTACAATTTTTAGTAACGTTTATTAGAAAACAAGTAATTGGTACCAAAATTTTTAACTAGATCAGTACTGTTGATTATACAAGAAAAATGTTAAAGCTCACGTAATATTTTCTTATTGATCAAATTAAAAAGAACTAAAAAAATACAAATATAAATATAAATATTCTCCTTACGTTTCAAAATTAATATATTAAACTTGAAAAAATATTGTTATTTTTAAGTAATTTTATTGTCTAGAAATCTAGAAGTCTCTTAATATACACTGTTGTTATGTTAACACACGTAAATTGTTCTAATAACAAAGAAATAGTACAATTTACTATAATTATATCTCTAAATTTTATTGCTAGAAGTTTTCTTACTGAAGATTCTGGTTGCGATAGAGGATTTTTCTCAGCGTATTTTTAGTCTCGGGAACTGATATTATTTTTAGGTATTTTACTATAAATTTTCCTTACTTTTTGCAGCAGTTATCTGCATTAGCAGTTCTTTGGTAATGTGTTGTGCGTGATTAATAATAAAGCAAAGCACGGCTTTATATAGTCAATGGAACTTTTTACAATCACGCTTTATTTTTTATGGGTGTTTTCGTACAAATAAATTATTTTATTAATATATTTACATTAAGAGAATTGAAATTTATCTTTAGTTATTATAAAATTATTCTTAGACATTATACATATGTGTCAGTTGACAAAATAAATTATTTTTTCCGTTTACAATATTTACCCAGCATCTTATTTCCTCTTCACTAAAGAAATTTATTGAAAAAAGATGAAGTATAAAATGACACTTTACTGGTTTTTATTGTTAATATTATAAAACTTTTTATTATTTCAAAAAGAAATATTTTGTTACTTTTGTGTCACATAGACACGCAGAAAATATGTATCCAACCAATGACCAACAGAACTTATGAAATTAGAATTATTACCGCTTATTAACATGCAATATACATACACTGAGATAAATCTTCTGTGTTTGGGAAGCCAGAATCTTTAACTTTTTTTCGAGTAAACGTTATTAAAAATTGTATAGTTCTTACAACAACGATTAAGGATTGAGGACTTCAATAATGATACATTCTCATAATTTTCTGGTATTACCAACTAAAATTTTCTCTCGGTGTACGACAGCAATTGATTTTTTCGCCTATGCACACTTTGTACTCTTTTCCTGTGGCTGTCACATCGACATTGGAGCCTTAGGCGCGACTTGTCTGGTTCAATACAAGCCTAATTCACTAGGAGATGGCATGCGCACCGGGTAATGTATTTTGTTACAACATTTTCAGCGCATTTTTTGGTAAGAAAAATAAAAACTGTGTCCCAAAGCTTTTTTTAGCAATATCTTATGAAGAATAAACGTTAACTAAATATCAAAAATCAAGTTTGCATAAATTGTAGTAGAAGTCCTAAAATAGAAAGTAAATAAACTAAAAAGAAATAAACTCTCATTTACTTTTTTTTAGAGTTGAGTAATATGGCAGCAAGAAGTTACGTATTTTATTTCGTAATTATCAGCAGATCTGAATTTTAATTAACAATAATATTTTCGCTGTATTGAGATGTATTTGCTCATTAAATAACGACAATTTCGTCCTTTTTCTTAAAGAAATTTCAGCTTTTCAGTTATAAAAACTACATTTCTTGGTATGAATAAGTTTTGCAACCAGCTATTCCAACTACTCACTAAATTTAAACTTGTTTAGATTAAATCAAAACATATCTATTGTATGATTTCTCTTTATTTTCTTAATATTCATTTTTCAAAATTTTGTTTTATTTCTTCAAAACTTGATTTAGTACAAATAAAAATTTTCTTTATCAAAATAATTAATTGATGCCAAATTTTATATTAGAAAATTTTTTGTAACTTAAAATAGACAAAAACATCTTTTCTCACTAAGGCTGAGATGAAATAGTGAAAATGAGAAAGTCAGAATTGTTCTTTTATTGACTTATTTCCTAATTCTATTTTTTTCTTTTTCTTTGATAGTTTTATTATTTTATTTTATTAAATTAAACGGGTAATAATGCTCTTGATACAAAAACTATCGTAAAGCCGAGTGCTGTTTGAGATCATGTTAATTATCTTAAAAATAATAATACCTTTATGATAGTTATGCAACAATTTTATCGTTGGGAGATCAAATAACCTTAGTTTATCAGAAAAACCATGGTCGATCCAACTCATAGGCGTTTCCATCTTAAGAAGTAAATATCTAACGAACCTGTGTTGCGTTGCCTCAAGCTTATTAATGTCATGTAAGGTAGAAGGCGATCAAATGGAAGCGCCATAGAGTAGACTCGGTAGGACCAACGCTCTTTACAAGTCAACACCGCCATTAGGTCACGCTGGAGTGCCAATGAGTCGAGCGGAGACTTGACCTCTTTAAATAATTTAACATCATCCGCGTAAATCAGAACGTTACTCTCATGAACGAAACTAATAAGATCATTTATAAAAATAATGAAAAGTAAGGGGCCCAGATGCGAGACCTGGGGTACTTCAGAGGTAACAAGTACTTTGCTCGACTCACAGCTACCCACCCTGACGATCTGGGACCGATTAGATAGATAAGAACCGATCCAAACATGGATATCGCCGCGCACACCCGCCGTTCAAAGCTTAGATAAAAGAAACGAATGCTGGACTGTATCGAATGCCTTAGAGAAGTCTAGGTAGATATAATCCACCTGTACTGAATTTTCCAATGACGCAGAAATAAATTATTATACAGGTTACAGGTATACAGGTATACAGGTTAGTGATGGTCGACCTACCCCTGACAAACCCATGCTGCTCCTGTGCGACGGATCCCAGTAAAATATCAGACATTTTATTTGCAACTATACAATCGAAAACTTTTGCTAGAGAGCTAAGGATAGTTATTGTCCTATAATTAGACACAAGATGCTTATCCCCTTTTTTGTGAATCGTTTGAATGTAAGATTTCTTCCATAGAGTTGGGAAAACTCCCATGTTCAGGGATCGCCGCAGTAGGGCAAGGATGGGCTGCTTAAGGGAACTCATGCATCTACGAATAAAATAATTCGCAGATCAGTGATATCAATCTCCATGCTTGACAATAGCGTAGGCAATTGGTCGTCGAGAACCAGGTTACATACTATGGGCGACCTAAACACCGAACCGAAGTAACGCGAGAACATCTCTGCCACTTCTCCGCCGCTTGACGAAAGTCTATCCTCCCAGGTCATGTTGAGCGGATTGATTTTATGATTGATTTATATGATTGATTTTATTTTTATTTTTGTTATTATGATTTTTATTTTAATTATTAGATAATACATTTGTTTATTTTTCCTATGCAGGGTGCTTCTCCTCCTAAACCCCCCGACGGGGACTTCGCCCCCTGCCTCCGTCCTGTGCCCCCGCCTCCCTTTATGCGGATTTATTTTATCTAAAAAAATTAACCGTAGATTTCAATTTTTTGAGCGCTTTCAGACGAAAAAATAGTATACATATAATAGTATATAATAGTATATTATAATAATAATTATTTTTATTATAGTACTATATAAAAGATTTGAATAAAAAAGTTTCTGCCAGTTTATTGTTACGTAGTCTTAGAATTGATTTCAAAATTATAGCAATGACTAATTCAAGTAAAAAGTGTATTTAATATTGATCAAAATATGTTTTATATTAAAAATATTTTTTACGCCATAATACAAAAAATTTCCATATTTCAAAGTACTTAGGTATAAGATTCTATTTCAATCAATAAATTTAAAAAAATAATTTTTCACAGAGTAAAGCATAACTTTTCTAGGCTACTTGACTGATCCTATATATAAATATTTTTCTAGCTTCGTGCTCATCAACAATTAAACATTAACTGACAATTTACACCATCAATATAACTAATTGCTAATTCGAACATCGACGAATCCTTATAAAAATCGCTGGTTATATTTTGAATATTGGAGTGGTGTGCTTCCATTTTGTCGAGGTAATACTTAGTATCAAATTCTGAAAAACATCCCACTCTTGCATTATTTAAGCAAGGTTCCACATCTTTTATAATACCATCCAGAAAATTTATATGATTATTCCATTCCTAGAAAAAATCATATACAACGTACAATTTCAATTTTTCAAACTAATTGGCTTATAAAATATATATCGAATTTATTACCTGTTCAAGAGTAGTATTTTTCAACTGTGCCTTTTCCAGAACAGCGTCTACATCATGGAAGGTTAAAGTACGATTTTCTGTAAGCAGTCTTGCTCGTAGCAACTTTTCCGAGTCATTTAAGAGAAGTGAATGGTTTCCCACTAATATCTTGAAACTTTCTGTTTTCTTCCGATTATTTTTTTGTAACAACGTTTCGTATATATACATCTACAATACAAAATAAACCATAAATCATTAGCTCAAGACTTAAAAATTATTTTACTAGCTTTTTTTATTATTGGCTTTTTTCAATTTGCTTGAAGTTTTGTAGATATCGGCTGAAAATTTAGTTAATACAGTTCTGTGCTGTTCTAGTAGGGATTTAACTAACTAATAAATTAACATTAAATCTCTTCTGATACTAATTATAATCTACAGAATTTTGTACTTAAGATTATATTATGTTTAAATTATTATAATAATAAAGCATTAGCAAAAGATAAAAAATGCTAGATAAAAATATTAAATCAAATAATTATTAATTACGAAGATCTATTTTGTTAAACTACTTACCGCCTCTCGAAATTTATTCATAGCGTAAGTTTCATTAGCTATTTTTGGTATATTTAAAATTGTATTCTTCATTTCTTCCTTTAGATCTAGTGTGCTATTCAAAAGCTGCTCTGGCTGCTTTTCCTACAATATAAAATTTTTTTATTAACAAAAATTGTTTTTAAAAATTTTACGGAAAGCTAGATTTATCTGTCTTTGTCTATAATCAATATTTGTGCTACTTATAAAAAAAAATTTTCTAAAAACTAGTAGCTGCTAACTTGTGTTTGCTCAAGGAAACGATTGTACTGTTTAGAAAACTATACAAATTATTAAATTACTAGATTTTCACATGTTGTAGAAAAAAATTTCATCAACAAAAAAGTATATTTAAGTGATAGATCTTGTGATTCAGAAACTTCTCGAAGTATAGAGAAAGACACAATTTTTTGTTTTAATTTGAATACATTTTCCTCATTCTTAAAACGGAGGAGTACAACTAAATTACGATCGAATATCGCGATTTTTTTATGAAACTAACTTATTTTTCTTTTCTACCAGTTTATATGATTGAATTATTTAGATTAAATTAGATCAGAAATATCCTATCATCTAAAATATATTTATAAACTCTTTTAATTAATATTTTGCATACAAAATTCTAATAGTTCCGATTTATAATTCACGATTGTTTTTTTACTTATTTTTGACTATTGTAGTACATCTCTTTAGCAATCTCTTGAGCAATTGAGGCACTGTATAAAATACTGCCTTTATTGTGATCTCATATGACTTTTACAACTGCTATTAACGATGCTACTAATTAGTCCACCCAATAAAGAAAAAATGTGTCTAATAATTTCTGAAAATCTACAAACCGGAAATAATGAAATTTTTCTTGCAAAAGGCTAATTGTTAATATTTTATAATGGTCTGACAGTTTATAAGAAATCTATGAAAATGAGTAATACATACCAATTCGGCTAGTCCGCAATAAACGAGTATCAGACATGTTAAGGGTTCAATATATTTCTCATGCATAAATTCATTTATTGAAGATTCTTGAGGATAATTGTCAATTATGGCTATCATATCAATACGAAGTATCTCAATGTAACTGAAAATTTTCGTGGCTTCCTCTTTACTGAGTGTACATTTATCGATTGTCCCATTTGCACAAGCTTCCAAATTTGTTTTATGTTGATACAGGTCATTGAGACGTTTATCCCAATCCTAGAAAACATCGTACTAATTTAATTCCTCAACATAATTATTTTACAATATTATAAATATAAGTTGAATTTATTACCTGTTTAAGAGTAGTATTTTTTAACCCTGCTTCCTCGAGTGCAGCGTCAATATCATTAAAGACTAAAGTTCGATTTCGTGTAAGTAATCGCGCCTGTAGGAGCTTTTCCGAGTCATCCAAAAGCAACTCATGGTTTTCCACTGCATACTTGTAGTTCTGTGGCCTCTTTGCTTTACCTTCTTCAATAACCGTTTTAATTTTAAACATCTGTAATGAAAGAGTTCATAAATTATTTAAACGAGACTTACAAGAAGTAAAATCCGATTGCAAAGTTTATAAATTCTACTGTAAGTTAGAACTTAACTAAATAATATATTATCAATTAGTGTAAGTATAATCTATAGTTACTCTATACATAGAGTCTTTTGCTTCAAATTATTTTATGCAAAGCTTTTGTATTAGTGAATTACATTAGGAGTTCTATGATGTGAATAACAATTTCATTAAAAAAATTACAAAGTTTTTGATTGTTATATTACGTACTTCAGCTCGGAAAGTGCCCATGGTCTCAGTTTTATTAGCGTATATTCTTCGTGCATTATATAATATACTTCTCATATCGTCTTTTAGAGCGTCGATGGCTTGCAAAAGCTGCTGTGCTTGCAACGTCGAATTTTTTTCTTTGAAAGTACGAAAATAGCTATCAAGGTAGTGATAGCTTTCAGAGTCCTTTAATAAAAATAGACTTTTTATTAAGATCTAATATTGATTAGAACTGTATAAAAACAAGTATACTTACATCTCCATAAGTCACCACAAAAACACTAAATACAACCAATAATAATATTAATTTCATTTTGACTAAAAAAGAAGGTTCACGACTTCCCTTAAAGAAAAAATCCAATGTAATAGTAGATGATTGACTTCGTTCTATTTAAGCAATTTTCTATAATGGTTGCTATAAAGTAGTAAAAATGATGGTAATAAGGTTGTGAAATGAATAAATATTACAAAATAGGAAATAAACGGCAATTCAATTATTATTCAAATTAAGCACCATAGTGTGCACGATTTCAATGAGTCAATAAGGCAAACAAATGATAAAGAAAAGAACGTCACAGGAAAATTAAACCTGCGCGTGCATTCTGTAATGCTTAGAAAAATCCAATAAAATCAAAAATTTACGAAAAAAAAAAAAAAAATACGTACTAAAAAATAATAATTTATATTGAAGAAATAAAAATATGGGCATAAATGACTGAAATACCGCTGATATATTAACTATTCTAATGTTATGATTGAACGATATTTAATCATTTTTTGTTTGTATCTCATACATATTTTTAGAATTTTTGTCCTTGAAAGTAGGCATATTAGGATTTGTTTTTCGATCAGTAAATATAAGTTCTTTTAATTAATCGATAAACCACCACAAACCTCTACTCACCGATCTTGATGAATCTTTGAGATATATTTTAATAAATGTTTTCAGTCAAAAAATGAACAAAGTCGCATTTGCACATTCTAACGTTTCGCGGAATTTATTCGAGCTATGAACACTTTTAGTCTTATCTTAAAGAAATTTTGAAATAAGCTAATCTGAACAATATACACTGAGTATCAAAGAGTAATTTTAACTTTATGAGCACATGTACACCGAAGAGAGGCGAGCACAAAACGGGCAAAAGATTAAAATTACTATTCTCTTGATAATCGAACTCAAATTTTTCGTATCACGTGCTAAAAAGCTAAAACATATTTATTTAAAATTAAAATGTTACACAATTATATTACACAAAATATGGTGTGAATCATGGGTGAGTGGATATTTTGCCCTTATGTAGTCGCAGTATTTTATACCCCATATGTAGGTAAAAAGATGAACTTAACGCCCTTAGTACGTAATATACTGTAACTTTGTTACGAGAACTTACTTTTAATCTCGGGACCTTATTTTATCTATAGATTGTGAATTTACGTTACCTTTTTAAGGGAGAAAGAAATTGTAGCAGTTTTTAGTAGTATAGTTATCCGGCATTGGTGCCGCGCGTTATCATTACCTTAAGTTTTATAATTTTTAATACGTAATATAATAATATATTATTATAGTATAATTGTTCAAATATTACACTATAAGTTTAAGTATTAATTTATGTTATGGAGTTCTTTAAAAATATTTCTTAAATTGATATAGAAAAAAATACAAAATCCTTTTATACTACAGAATTTATTTAAATTTTTATTTCTAAAAAAAAATTTTAATGCAGTATATCGAATGAGCGTAAGAAGACGCCGGAACCGGAGGGTGGCCTGTTTTACCGACAATAGTTTTTCAGAATTTTCTACTATACAACTCTTAACGGATTAAGCTGAAACTTTAGGAAATTATTAAAAAATACTAATTACGTACATGAAGCGTGCTCAGGTGCGGAAAACTCGAAAAATTTAATTAAACAAAAAATATTGCTTTTTCTTTCTGTAACCTCCTCAAATCCTATTAGAGCACTGTGATCGTAATCATGTGTCCTTTTTTCCATATATATAAAATAATACGATTTATTAAATTAAAAATGACACCTAAGTGCTCTTACTCAAAGTTTCAGAAAAATCCATTAAGTTATAAAATAAAACACTTTGAAGAAACTACTGTCGGTAAAATAGGTCACGCCTGACGGTCCCAGCGTCCTCTTAAATTCTCTTCAAATGAGGAAATAGTTGATCTTTTTTCAGTTTCAATTTTGCGCATGTCTTGAAAATCTATGTTTCTATTTTTGTAGATAATTTTTTGAAGAGTTAAATTTTTCTAATTCTAAAAAAAATAGATGAAGCTCGTTTTCTCTAGTTTAATTTTCTATTTTAGCAAAAGTATGTACAGTTTTCTAAGTTTATTCATTTACTTCTAAAGAGTATTATCTTTTGTCAATATTTATTGAAACTGAATCTGAGAATATGTATAACTCGAGTTTTTTAATTAAAAGTCTAATATTTTAATTTTTTTCCATGTTCTAGAATCTTGACATTTTCCTAGTAAGAAGTATTTTATATAACTCAAAAGAATATACTTTGTAAAAGGAATCACAGAGTTCCACGAGCGAGGGCATAGCGTTTAAGAAGCTTCGTGCTAATCAGTATAATTAAAAAATAGTTTAAAGATTACAATGCAAAAATTGAAAATGATTTTGTCACGATGTACTTCAATTTTTAATGAAAATTTTAGTCTGTCTTAGACATTTCCCTTAATATTATTTAGTATTACTGAAAAAGGAGCTATTATACATATCTCGAAACATCGGGAGAATATAGAAATCTTTTTATATCCATGGTTTATTTAAGATAATTCTACTAATTTATTTTTATTAATTTACTATGAACAATAAAAGCGTTAAAAACTATAATAATATTCCAAATTTATCTTACTGCAGTATGCATGCGAATCTATACAAAAATTTTGATTTTTATAACAGTTATCGATAAGCATATATATACAAAGATCTATATACAGTTATCGAAATAGCATCAATCCTGTCAGCAAAATTATTTAAAATAGTTTTTTTCAATGATTTATTTTATAAACTAGACAAGAAGTTCTTAGATTAATATTCTTATGTTCATAAAAAAGCTTGTAAAAAATGTACCAGAATTTGGCCAGATATTATATTACTGTTTAGCATATCTAGCCACATTATGGTTAAATTTCTACTGGAAAATTTCCTGCATTTGTTTATTATTAGTTTTTCATTATATAGAAAAAAATATTATTTTGAAAATAAAAAAGTGGATTTTATATATAAGAAGTAAACTTTCATGTAGAACCTTATTAAAAAACGTCTCTTATTACTGACAAATTCAAAAAACCAATTTTTTTCGTAAATAATTTAGAGTTTGTAAAAAGCATTTATTTAATATATCCCATTTTTCTCAATAAGTCTATTTTTTCAAAATAAAAAATTCCAACAAAAAATAACGGTAGAACCCAGACTGTCTCAAAATCCAAGAGAAACTCCGAAAATTAATATTTGAAAAAACAAACTCCAACCAGCTCACTCGCAAAATTTGAGAGCCTAAGAAACACACTTGTCCACACAGTCGCACGCAAATGAATCATTCGCACGTCAACGCGGCTCCATACCCTCAATAAAAAACAAGAAATAAATCCATGCGTATCACTCGATCGTTGACCGGCAACATAGCATCCATTCGCGTCCATTGAGAAAGAATCGGCCGTCTTTAGCCGCGCGCAAGGTCAAGACGCTGCTGCGTGGCACGATCACTCGAGCACGGCTTTTATCGCATCTTGGGGCGTGAAGCTCGAGCGAGAGCTAGATAGGGGTCATCTTGCCGAAGCGGCGATAAGCTTGTCTGCGACGGATGCTATACGTTGAGGAGTACACGGAGACGCTGGACCAGGGCTCTTGGGTTTTATACGTGTAGTTTTCTTTTACGAGCGGAATACAGTGTGAAAGCGTTACGCGGTGATGTGAGCCTGGGTTCGTTTGTGAGGGGGCGTGATTCTAAAATGAGCATTAAAGAGGTCCTAATAAGACGAACTAATAGGTTCTTTCTTCTTAGGTATAAATAGGTCCTGATAGGATCCTATCGTAGACTTTAGTAGATTTCCTTTTAATATAGGGAGAGAAGTTTTTAAAAAAAATTAAAAGGAATATTACGATAAACATCATAGGACCAATTGTAGCTAATCTAAAAATTATTGGCATAATACATTAAAAATTGAAATGATTTACGATAAGAATTAAAGCTATATTCAATTAAAAAGAATAAGTTTTTTAATTTTTTCTTTCTGCTCAACTAATGTTTTTTATCGCCCGAAACTCATTCGATCACCGCTAGCCAAATCCCTACTTCAGAAAACTCCCAACCACACCCGTGCAAGCACCATCGTCCAGCCCTACAACAAACCAATAAAACCCTCTTTTCCAAGTACCCTCTAAGCGCCGATTTCCCAACGTAGGTGGTCCCAGGAGCCTCGGTACGCCCAGAAACTCATCTCCAGGCGGCCGCGGTGAAAGCAGAGCCGCAGAAAAGCATACGCATCGGGCCAACACATGTGCGCGGGTGGCCGCCCGCGCTAAATCCCGAACACGTGGAGCCCGGGCCACGAGGGCTCGTCAATAATCTCGTGAGAAAATGCCGAAATGAATCCCTCTCGTTTCCTCCCTCCCTTTTTCCCTCTCGCTCCGATCTTTTCCACGGAATTCCGTATCTTATCGAGAGCAAGCGAGACAGGAAGAGAGAGAAGAGGGACCCAGAAAGAGAGGGACAGTATGAGCGGAGACCTTTCGACCCCATCGCAGAGACAGAGAGAGAG
>JAPYZB010002135.1:0-12661 GCA_030522745.1 Eupelmus kiefferi
TTATTGAAAGTATCTGTATACTGTCACAGTAAAAATAGTAAACATTTTTAATTTAAAATATACACTGCTTATATTTAAAAAAATTAAAATTATCAAGTACTCTAAAGTATAAGCATTACCTTGTTCCGAGGGATAATCTTTTGTTGGAAGATAAATGGACGGTCTTTTTACGCATGTTCTGTTCCCATTATCGGTGTGAAAATTAGCAAAGTTATTTTCATTGATTGAAGGCAACCCACTGAGAAACTCAGCCACAGACTAGAAACAATCAATCATACAATTAATTAAAAAAGTTAAATGTAATAATAAAAAACAAGTGCATTTATAAAAATATAATAAAACAGAAAGGTAGAATTAGAAAAGTTTTAGAGGTTAATTCGAAAAAAGACGTTTTATCAGCGAAATCATTAATGTATATGAATAATTGGCTTAAAATGTAAAATTTAAAGCTATTATTGATTATTAGAGGTGTAAATCAATGCTAATATCGATATGTATCGACATTTAACCTAAAATTGTAAAAAGATACAAAGTTAATTTAGAATTAATAGCACTTACCATTTTCGAAGAATCGTTAACCTCGGGAGACAAGATCATCAGCGAAATTTGAAATTAATACCAAAATAAATAACGTACAGCCAAGGTGAAAAGGAAAGTGGAAAATTCAACGACCTTATGTGTATATGAAACAAAACATTTCACTACTCGCGTAATTATCGCAAATCGCAAGTTTCTTTTAAAGCAAAGATGTAAGCATCTGGAGATCTGGACAAATCAAAGCTATACCTATATATATAGATTTGCTGTTGGACTTTTCATTGGCCAAATAATCGTCCATCCTTTTGTCGACAGTGTTGCCAAACAGCTGATCGGCTCATCGGCTCAAGTCATTTGGATGCAATGCGCGTTACGGAAATGGCAACGCCGCGGCTGAATTAGAAAACGCGTCTCTCTTTAAAACTGTTCAGTGTCAAAAGGCCGACTAGCATAGTGGTTGTTTATAGCTGTTTAGATGCCTGCGGTGCCTTATTAATATATAATGGAAAAATGTTTGGTGTGTTTTGAGTTGTCGGTTCAACAATGTCGAGCTAAAGATGCTACTGGATTTCAAGTACTCAATTTGGAGTACAGAATACTTTCCACTTTCACTATAAACCAGTTGGGCCCTCAGGCTAGAAGATGATCGAGGAGAAGTGGACGAATTTAGAAAAGGGCTCCTGCCCTAATCATTACATATTTAAAGTTGATACTGCTTATGGCAACTCTCACTGCCCTACATCTGTTAATTTTACACAATGTGCCTTTGATACCAATGACGAAGCATTAGCTGCTGTAGATACTAATGGAATTGCTTACTACGTCGATCTGTTATCAGATACACCTGCTTTTAGAAAACTAGGCTGTGTGGGTATGAGCACTTTTCTATCATTTAATCCTAAAGATAGAAATGAACTCTTGGTTGGCTTAAATTCAACCAATATTAAAGTACTCAAACTAACAGCTATTAATGATTTTTGCTCATTGACTGGTCATACTGCACCACCTACAAATATATCATTTTACAAAAGTTACTGCTTGACATCGTCAAGCAAAGAAGTTCTAGTTTGGCAAATAAAGTCTTATTGCAAAGCTCATCAGCTGCGCATAAATACCAAGAATATTATTATTAAGAAAGCATTATTTTCAAACTTGGGTCTTGTTGCTGCTTTATACCAAACCAATATTATTCAATGTTGGACTTTTCAACAATTTGATAAGGATAATTATAGAATAGATTCGGAGCAACACGGATTAAAGAATGTTAAAGATTTTGAATTTACAAAAGATGGGAGAGCCATGGTTGTATGTGGAATGCAAAATAAAATTTTAATTTATAATACAACAACTTGGGATATACTGAAAAATATGGATTTAAAAGAAAACTATGCTGGAGGAAGACAATTATCAATAATTCCATTGCCACTTGACGGAGGTGCTAATTCAGCTGTAGCAATTCTAACTACAGATTGTACTCTGAAACTTATAAGTTTTACAACATCAAGTTTTATTGAAAGTTGTTGTGAATCTCATCCAAGTTTAAAAAAGGTTTTAGTATCAAATCGAGGTTGTTACTTGGCATATATTAGTCACGGTGGAATTTTAAGTATTACACTCTTGGACAAGGTACTAAATGTAAAGATTAGTCCCATTCCTGATAAAGTAAGAGAACATAAAAAATCACATTCCCACAAAGCAGAAGATCACTTAAAATCTGTGGGTGAAGCTTTAAAAGAAGAGTTAAAACTATCAAGGTTACTGCCAATATTAAAAGAATTTGGAGAATATCCTGAAAAACATCGTAAACTGATTTGGAGTACAATAATGGAATTGCCTAATAATAAAAAAGCTTATATTGATTTATCAAATAAAGTTCCACACGAAGCAATGTTTGAACTGTTGAAAAATGATCCTTCATTAGATAAGTGTAAAAGTTCCATTTTGGGTACAATATTAAGTTGCTTGCTTCATTGGTGCCCAATTCTTGCAGAGTGTTTATTTTTACCAAAACTTATTACACCTTTTGTCAACATTTTTCAGGTAAATAATTAAATTTATATAAAATAATTCTGTATTCTATATTTTATGTATGAATATCTGAGGTTTAAAAATATTTCAATTAAATTCAAAGATATTAATACATATTTAAAGTAATAAATTAAAATAATATATGTGTTTATTGAATTGCTATATTTTTTTTCAGAAAGATCCAGTTCTTGGATTTGAAGCTTCCTTATTTATTTTGCTAAACTACTGTCAAAAGTGGTTTGAATATCATCCTTTGCCACCACTCAATATTCTAGGAATGATAGAAAATATTCTTTTGGAAGCTGATCCATTACTTTTTAATTTTTTTTGTGAAAGAGGTCTTACATCTACTGATTATGCATGGCCTTTATTACAATCAATGTTGACTGAAGTATTGACTCCAAGTGATTGGTTAATTCTGTGGGACCATTTGCTTTCTATTCAGAAACCATGGTTTCTCTTATTGTGCTCTGTGGCTTACAATATTTCATATCGCAGAACTATCACTACACAATTAAATACTCCAGATGATTTTCATCAGTTTTACAGAACTCAAGGACATACTTCTATTAAAAATATCTTAAAAATTGCACACAAGTTAGACTGTGATACACCACATCGAATTCATCCACGTCGATATCTTAAGTAAGATATTTCTTTAAACATTTTAGACGTAAAGTCAGAAAACATGAACCAAATTATTCATTTAAAAATAATATGTATGTTTTAGAGATATAAGCTCATTACCAAAAACCGGACCTTATCCTCCATTTATACAGTTTGAATTTCCAAAATATTTGACAGATGAGTTAAGAGGATTGAATTTAAAGAAAATGAAAGAAAAAGAACGCCGTTTGCGAGGATTTCAGCTGCATGCTATGGAATTGTTGGAAGAAAAAAGACTGCGAACAGAAAGTGAAAAGTTTGTAAAGCATATTCATGAAATGAGATTAAATGGTAAATTTGTGAATCCTAATGTGTTATATTCTATATAATTCTATATAATTCTTATTATATTGTATTATAATGAATTGTATTTTGGTTATTTTGCAGAACTTCGAAAATGTTATGAAAATCAAATGCGTGAAGATAAGAGGCTATTAGAGTATGCAAAAAAAGAAACAGAAGATTTAGACCCTTGTAAATACTTACATGAAGATAAAGACTGTTGCAATTTAGGTTCTAGTAGTCGACAGTCCACTAGTGTAATGGACTTTGAAAGAAAAAAAAGGAAAAGTAAACGAAAAAATTGTAGACTGCTCCAAGAGCAGGTAGACAGACTAGAATTTGAAGTGCAAAATTTGTTAACAATTTTGCAGGATTCATCACGAGCAAAATCAAGACTTAAATAATTATTTCACTAATCTTGTAAAGACTCATAAATTATTTTAAGAAATAATCTAGTCGTATTAAGTTTGTATAGTTAAATAATCATTGTATTAAAATTTATATTTTTATAATATTTATATACTATTAATAAAAAAATATAAATTTTTCAAAAATCTCGTCACGTTGTATAAAATATAAAATTCTTCAGTAAAAAAACTATGATATAAGAATTTTATCGATCATATTGCAGTAAGGAATGTACTGGAGCTTGAATTTTTGATCGACCATTTAAAGATGTTAGTTCTATTACAACTACACACTCCACTATCAACATTCCTGCCATATTCACCAATTTCTCTGCAGCTGCCATAGTTCCTGGTAGTAAAATAAATTATAAATTATAAATCTTTTAATTTTGAATTGTAGTATATTCTTTTATTTTTAAAAAATAACATATACCTCCAGTAGCTAGCAAATCATCAATAATAACAACATTCTTTTTCTTTTTTCCTTGTACAACATCAGCTTGCATTTCAAAAGTTTCCTATAAATCATTAGTTATTTATTTCTTAATTAAAATGTTTAACCAGATTATTTTAAAATTATTTATATTAAAATGAATACTTATAACAACCTCTCCATACTCCAAAGTATATGTTTCTTGGAAACATTTTCCTGGAAGTTTTCCTTTTTTTCTTATAGGAATGAATGGTTTTGAAAATTGCAAACTTAACAGTGGACCCAATAGAAAACCTCTTGAATCCAAACCTATGATAAAGTCAACATTTAAAAGTGCCACATGTTCTACTAAAAGATCTTTCAGTGCTTGAATGGCTGCTACATTTTTGAAAACTCCAAATATGTCTCTATAAGTAAAAATGTTATTATAATTAATGTCCGTAAGAAAATAGAGTAGTAAGATTACTTACCGAAATAAAATTCCTGGCTTCGGAAAGTCTGGATAAGAAGGAATTGATTCTTTTAACAATTTTAATTTATCAGCCTTTTCCATTTTGAAAGTAAAAGCAAACTGAAAAGAGAATTTGATTATGCAATTGACATGAATTCCATGAGATAAGAGATCAAATGAAGATAATGAAAAAATATTTAAGCTACTATACTGTTTCGGCAGCATCTACTAAAAGACTACTTTAAATTTATCTTTATCAATTACAAATGGAAAGTTTTTACAAAATTTCTGCAAATTGATTATTTTAAAATAAAATGTTATCACAAATGAAATCACTAGTTTTATCTCTTGACATTGTCATTGATCAATTCAAATCATGCATCTTTTCATGATAAGAGACAAATTTAAATGAATAAAGCAGCACATAATGTCTAAAATAAAGTGTACTATTATTTCATATTAAAATTTTTCATTTAAATCTTAGGAAAGAAAAGAACTTTCACAGTAGAGCTTTTATGTTGAAAAATTTGAAAAGCTAATGTTTATATGGCTTACCTGATAATTTTTTAGCAGTAAAACAATAAAAAAATTCACGATGAGCTTTTGTCAACTGTTGGAAACATCTGCCTTGGTATAAATTTGGAATTTCAACATCTATTTTCTTTCCCCACGTTTATCTCGTCATGAGTCTAGCCATAAAATGCGGTCTTTAAAAATTACTTATATATTACTTTGGCTTCATGACCTGCGCGTTTTAATATCGAATCGAGAGTCATTATTTTCGATTGGTCGTCTACTCGTCTGTAGTAGTAGTGTGATTTCTGACATAAAGTAACGGGACTAGCTGACTGTCAATTACCAGAAGAGACTGCAAAGTCAGTCGAAAAAAAGAGAAAAATGATTACCAAGTTGAAAAAATTTCGACACTTGAATTCTCAACTTGCAAAGCACTTTAATTATTTATAATTTTTTAAACTTTATTTGGTATAAATAAAAGTAGAGAAAGAAAGATGTTTGAGGTGTTGTTGTGACCGTCAAGTGCAAGTATTACAGTGCTGTGGCTGTGCCGCTGTGGCAGATATAAGTGTGGTAGTGTAGTTATATAGTGTCGGTGCTATTGTGCTGCTGCTGCTGCGTATGACAAGTTGGGGCTTGGAGCGGACATAGATAGAAAAGGAGAGAAGAGAGGGCAGAGCCCAGAGCCAGAGTAGCGCGAGAGGGACGGAGGGAGGGGACATTGAGGAGAACTGGGAAAGATGGCTCTTTCGACGAGCAGCAGATTAGAATGTTATTAGTCATCCAATTGCTGTTTACGAGACCGACTATCAGCTGGATGCGTAGCTCGAGCAGGGGCAGAAAAGTCGACAGAGTCGAGCTGCTGCTGTGACACTTTCTTTTCAACTACTCAGTGTAAAAACCTGATTTTTCAAGCTAGCTCACCTCGCCAAGATGATGAGCTTTCTGTCGGGTTCCCTACCTTTCGACGCTGACGTCGGTAAGTCTTTCGACTCTCAAACTCCCTCTTTATGCTTTTTTTATCCTTCATACTTTATCCTTTATTCTTTATTCTTTTTCATCTACCTGCCTCTTTGCGTTTCTTAACGTTTTCTTGCGTATTGCTCTTTCAATCCTCTTTGTTTGAGCAGGCAGAAATGCGCAAAAAGACGAAACTTCGCGCAAAATGTCAAAACTCTCGGCATGACGTCTTTTTAACGAACAAAGTACATCGACCTGCATATTTATCTACCCTTATTTATGCAGATCACAATTCAGTTTATATTTACTTTTCATCTCTTTCATCAAGACTTGCTCAAGAATTTACATAAACAAATCTGATTAATCATCTGCTCAATTTCTACGCTACTGTTTGCATTAAGATGAATTATTGGGATAAATCAATCTTAAATTTGTCTTCTTATTGCAGAAAAAGCTACCAGTCACAAAAGCACTTCCGAAGACTGGGCACTAATTATGGAAATATGTGACAAAGTGGGAAACTCGCCTCAAAATGCTAGGGATTGTCTTCGCTCGATCGTTAAGAGACTGAATGCTCAAGATCCACACATTGTGATACTTGCCATAACAGTAAGTAAAATACAGTTATTGCAGCTGTTTATTTGCATAAGCTTTTAATAAAATATTTAAAGTATATTGATCAATTAATCATTTGTGGTAACGGCAAATATTGCATCAGAATCAGTAACTTTTATTGTAATAAAAGTATGAATTTAAAGACAATTATTTAGTCTTCATAATTTTTAAAGTTTGCAGCCTGGATTACCATAAGAACTGCATGTACCAAAATATATATTTTGTGTTGTTTATATTTTAGGCAATTAAAGTACTAAAGATTAAAATTATATTTTTGCAGTTATTAGATGCTTGTTCCAGTAATTGTGGAAAAGTATTTCACTTAGAAATTGCATCAAGGGAATTTGAAGGACAGTTTATAAAACTTATAAATAACAGTCGATCACAACCAAAAATCTATGAAAAATTAAAAGCACTTCTAAAAAAATGGGCAGAAGGTGATTTTAAAACAGATCCTCAGCTTAATTTGATTCCAAGTCTTTATCAAAAATTGAAATCAGAGGGTCACGACTTTTCTACATCATCAGATCCAGTAAGTCAATGAAGTTGTTTTAGTAGTTGATAAAAATTGGAATTTGTTTATTTAACTCTCAAGCTCATTTAAAATAAAATATTGCTTAAGCTAACTATAAAATTTTAATTTTATTCATTTGAAAGTATAGTTTATTATTATATTAAAAATTACAGCCAAGGCAGAGTTATGTGATTAGCAAAGATCCTAACGTAGTCACAAGTGCTCAAGAAGAAGAAGAAATCGCTAAAGGTATTATTACTTGTTATTTATTCTTTTATAAAAAATATTAAACTATTAAGTATTTCGGTATTATTTTGATAAACTATTTTTTAATTTTTCAGCTATTGAGTTATCATTAAAAGAAACTAGTAAGCAATCAACAATTTCACATAGTTCACCTTCTTCCAAGAAAACGACTAGTTTGTACCCAACTGTAAATTCAACAATGGTTACTTCTAATTCAGAAGGAAGAAAAGTAAAGGCCCTTTATGATTTTGAAGCAGTAGAAGACAATGAATTGACATTTACGGCAGGAGAAATAAGTAAGCATACTTATAAAAATAAAGATATTGAAAAATATATTATAGAACAATAAAAAATTAAGTTTGAAACAAAAATTATTAAATATTACTAAATTTCTTTATTTAGTTAACATATTGGATGATTCTGATCCAAATTGGTGGAAAGGCAGTAATCAACGAGGTGAAGGTTTGTTTCCTTCCAATTTCGTCACGGCCGATTTATCTGTTGAACCGGAACAGTTCACAAGTAAGCACTAATTTTTTAAAGTGATAAACTATAAAACCTAGAAAAAAATGTAATTGTATAAATGACTTATTTTTAGAATTAGAAAGTAACAGTAAAAAGTCTGTTCAATTTTCGGAGGAAGTAGAAGTAAAAACTGTGAAAAGAGAACCTGAAGTTGTAGAGATTGAGATTGATGAACAAAAAATGGACAGACTTTTACATTTATTACACGAAGCTGACCCTCAATCTGGCAGTACAGATCCACAAGAAATGCTTGACTTAGAAGGTAATTTATTTACTATACATTCAGCTTTATACACTTTAACTAAAATAATTTATTAAAAATTCATATCCTTGTTTAATTACAGAGCAAGTTACTGCTATGGGCCCATTGATAGACACAGCTCTAGAGAAAGTAGACAAACAACATGCACAACTTACTCAATTAAGCTCTGATTTGGTGGAAGCTATGAACTTGTACCACACCCTAATGCGTGAACCAGCTATATCAACTTACACTTTACCGAAAATGCCTCCTCAGCAAATGGTTTATCCTTATCCACATCCACAAGCAGGACATCCTGGACAAATTGGACATCCCGGACATCCTGGACATCCTGGACACCCCCAAGGAGTGCATCCTGGACACCCTCAAGGTGTACATCCTGGTCATCCTCAAGGTGGACATCCCGGTCAACCTGGACATCCACAAGCAGGAAATTCTCAACTAGGTCATCCTCCAACGGGACATCCTCCACCTGGGCATCCTCAAGGAGGTCATCCACAAATGACACATCCTCAAGGAGCACCTCCACATGTAATTTTCTTAGACTTATTGTTTGATTATCTTTTCATTAATTTAAAACTATGGAAAAACTTTACTAGGTTTTCTTAGACTTATTGTTTGATTATCTTTGCATTAATTTAAAACTATGAAAAAACTTTTGACTTTCTCATTCTTCCTTAAGTTTTTGTATTAAATCAAATTAGTCAATAATTTATTTATTTATTTTTTTATTTATATATGTATTTCATAAAAGTCATTGTAAAAGATGATATATATTTGGAAACTAAACTCAAATAATAGAGTAAAATTAACTTAATTTTGTTCAATATTAGATGTTCAATGGTATCTCTGGACCACAATCACACATGATGCCTGGTCCGCAATCGCGATATCCAAACATGCCGCCTTCAGGAGAATTAATAAATTCTCAACAAGGACCAACAAGTTTACCGACCATGACGTTACCTCATCATTTCCAAATGCCACCAGGACTTCGACAAGTACCACCTGAAACACATCCAGAAGCTCAGCAATCAAATCAAAACAACATTCCCTACGCGCAGCAAGGGTAATTATTATAGATTAAGTTTTCTTTACTTAGCTATTAAGAGTTTGTTCAAAAGCATAAACTAGTTCTTAAAATTATAGAATTAAAACCATGCTGCGAATCGTGATAATTATAAAGTTTTTATGTACATAATAATGTTAAGTTAAAAGTATTTTGAGCTTAAAAATAGTTTATTTCTGTAAAAATTTATTGTGAAGAATAAAGCTCTTTGAAACATGGCTTTTTATTTGTTGCTGTAGGACCTCAGATGTATGGAGCCCTGATCTTCTATACACTTAAAATTCTGCAGTGAATAAAGAAAAAAAAACAAGATTTTGAGACATAAAATTTGAATTTACCTATAATATTTTTAAAGTTAAAATATTTGAAATAGCTTTATATTATTGAATATTAAAATCATCGTAGATTTAATATATTAAATAAATGTTGTTATTACTATTTAGAAATGAAGTAGTTATTAAAAAAGAAAGGATTTAGTTAAATAATGAGTGGCCACAGATTTCCAGCGCAGAACTCCGCGGTGCCCGTACCCTTCATGCCGCAAGTGCTGAGCGGCCAACAGCCGCAGTTTGCATCGCCTAACGGTCAGCGGATGTAAGAAAATAAGGAGAGTAAGAAGAGCTACAAGTGTTCTCTTCGTGTCGTGAATAAGAAAGAAAAAATCACCCTGTACTCTAAACTCAAGTTGTACGATATTGCTAACTATACAGTTATTTAAATAATAAACGTAAAGAAAAAACAACACGCAGTAGCCAAAGATCTTGGATTTTTGATGAAGACCTTGCTCGACGCAATCCGCAGCAAGTATACACATAAACAATATACACTCATTTACACCTACACATACACACGACACGTTAAATTAACTCTGTGAATGTAAAAACAGTACAGTCATTAGTCTGAGATCAGGGATTAAAGCGACAGGTTCTGAGTTTATTTCCTCAGTAAAATACATTTGAATTCACGGTTCCTAACATTGTAAATTTATACATGTATTTGTGAATTTCACGAATGTGCACTTTCAATTTGATCGCTTTATTTACTTTTTCAGTACTATGGCTTTACTGATTTTTCTTTACAGTGCACACCTTTATGCAAAGCGACTAAGCTCATGGGTCAGGTGGAGCATTTATTTACACGACTTTGAAAGAGAGAAACAGATGATACTCTGTAATAATCCGTCATTATTTTGATCTTGGTAAAGGGAGAGATATGTAACGAAGCCAGGCTGATGATATGTTGCATTCCCACAATTTTTTCTCAGGCGCTAAAATCATTGGCAAATCCGTTGATTATATTATATTTTAGAAAATTATTGTATAGTTACTTAAAAAAAAAGTTTGAACAAATACATTGTATATGTATAGACGAACAAACGGTAAATCGTTTGAATTTTTTTTGTAAATTGAAAGCAAGTTACGTTAAAATAAACGAGTGATGTGGCGTAGCCGCTTGTGATTTGCCCGAAAGTTTTATAGAAAAAGCACGATTTTTAATCGACTTCGATCACCAGCTTTGATGATTATTTTGGGAGTCACAAAAGTGCGGTTGTAGTACCAGTGCCGTTGAACGAAATTCGATAAATAAGTATTCTAATAAGCCTTTTCTAGTTTTTTACTAAGATTAAATAAAATCTCAAGGAGTTCACAGCGTAAGACATCAGATTTATTCTATAACTGATACTTTTCGCTGTGTGATTATTAATTTTTAATGCATTATAAAGTCAACGGGGCTGTAGAAAGATAGACATTGATACCTAAATTACTCGGAAGGTCTTAAGTATACAAACATAATTAAACGACCTATACGACTGTACGTCTCGATAAAAGCCTGGTCTGCGATTGCTGTATATAATTATATAATTCAAAATTCATTTGTTAAGATTGTAAAGCGAGAGAGAGAGAAAGAGAGAGAGTGAGGATTTAGTTTATGTATTTGCACAGAGTTCGAATGAGACAAGGTATTGTGCACGTGCAAACATTACGATGTGTAAAGTGCAATGTGTGAGAGTGTAAAGTCGGTGATGAAGTGTGGTTTTAAATTTAAAATAAAAGAATATGAGTCGAAGTTTTTGCCTATTTGAACTTGAATTTGAGTGGTTTACGCGCTTCTATACATGTTAAATTATACTATAAAAATTTCAAAAGATGATAAGGTATACATTCGTGCGAAGGAGTTGAAAGAAGGGCGAAAAAGCTGCAGGTACAGCGGCAAAATGACTGACGCGATTGTAGCACGTTACTTTAAACGTAGAGTAAATTTGCGAATTGTATACTCTTACTGATATATAGTATGTGCGATAATTCAAAACATGAAGGAGAATGAAAAGTAGATATTCCCACTGATATCCTGAACTTTGTACCTTGTTTGGAAAGAATGAAAGCGTTTGGGAGAGAAAGTGTGCAAGAATGACTGAAAGATTTTCTTTTATGAAACGAAAAAAATGTCATAATTAATATTGTAAAAGTTATGTTGTCATTAAACTGTCATTATTTACGTAAAAATTAACAATGCTTTGTATCTTTTTCCCAGCTATTTTTTATATTAATATTTCAACAGGAATTCCATACTGAAAAGTTAATTTAAAATAATTCATAGAAACTTAAGAATTAATTCCATAAGCTTATTCGTGAATTACAAAATTCTAAGTGGTTTTTATAAATTTCAAAATAAGACATTTTTTAATTGATTTCTTAATTCTATACAGTCCTTCATCAAACTCGATTATTTTATTTTTATTTTATTATTTTTACGTGAGAACATTGAATATTACAATTTTATTATGCAAAAAATATAAATTTTTATAATTTAGTTTTTATGAGAGTAGAATATTTATTCATTGCCATTGTCCTAAGAAGTTTGGTCATTTTTATTTTCATAAACACTGATATTTTAGCAAAATCGATAAACATGTTATCTGTCTATTTCTAATTACTTAAACATTTATCAAAAAGACAAACTTACAATTGAATTATCGTTTTAAAATTTAAAAAAAATTAACTATGAAATATACAGATACAGTAAAATTAGTTTCATATTATGCGTTTATCTGAGGAAGAAGATTAGCTACTTTTACTCGACAATCTGGCTCAAGGTGCTCCCTGCATTTCTCGTCCATAAACGGATTATTTCTACCGTGGTGCCGTATGG
>JAPYZB010002136.1:0-12665 GCA_030522745.1 Eupelmus kiefferi
GGCGCTTAATTAAATCTACATTATATACACACGGGGCGTGATTGACGTCTCCGCCGGTGGCGGTTACGCAATAATTATACCGTGCGCTCTCGATTTTAATAAACTCGGCGAGATGGGAGGAAGGAAAAGAGGCGAGCCGATGCTTACTTAATCGCTTTTCCTTACCGTTACGCGTGGATTATGCGTGGCGAGGGTCTCATGGTATGCGTAAAAATTTAAAGGTTAAAAATAACAATTATTCAATCGCAAGCTTTTTTGGAAGAGCGGAGCCGTGTAGAGAGAGAAAAGAAAACGAGCGATTGGTGTTTAAAAAAAGCGAGCGGTTTATATTGCGGTTCGCGGAGAGAACGAGAGGAGAGTGGAAGAAGATACATGGAATCATGGATTTTGCATTAGAGCGTTGCCTTAAGATTTCAGATTATCGCTGCATGAGGAAATTAGGAATCTATTGGGAATTTAACTTCTCAAGAAAGCCTTAAGCTTTCGCGAAAAAACAGATTTGCACCCAACTAAAATAAAATTCAAGCAATACTCTCCCTCTCTCTTTATCCGCATCACACCCAAAGCGAAAAATGTCACAACTCCACAAACGTCGGAACTCCACCGAGGCAGCAATACCTCTCAGGGAGTTCCCCTGCTCGACTTCCGTCTGGCTAGCCCGCACACTCTCTCTCTCTCTCTCTCACTCCTCTGAATATTACGAAACCTTGGCAGTAAAGTGGGATAAAGCTTCGCGCGCTCTCGCAAATTCGCGCTCTTGCGCCTGTGTAGGTAGAGGAGCGCGCGCTCGTTCGATTGGTGCGCGCCGAGCGGCGGCGGCAGCACCGTCGCTCTGCCGCCGCGTGCCCCACTGACCTCAAAATTCGAAAACCTCGCGCGGCGCGCAGCCACGAGGAAAGGCTGCGACCAAGTTTTTTTCTTTCAGCTGAAAGAGAGAGGGGATCTTCCTTGTTTCGACGTGTCTGAATCGCGGGGATTTCGTTTTTCTGTCGTGGGTGGAAGGATGGTGAAAATTTGCTTTTGACAGTGGCGTGGGTGGCTGAATGGGAAATTTAAAGGGCTCGATCGGAGATAGGTTCGCCAGTGGGGAGAGAGAAGTAGGTCACGCACGAAAATGGCCAAAACAATTGAAATTAGATTGTTCGAGAAGGCTCGGGGGAGCTTCCGGCTGATTGGCTTGCGATTCTATACACCGCGAGAGAGGCGAGATTTTTAATTCGATTACGTGACGTCAGCGCGACACTCACGCCTGCGCGGATTATGATGTCATAGCTGTGTACGCGAACTGACCTGCGTCTTTATTCAGCTTCCAGCGAGATAATCCCGAAAGGAAATTCGCGATTTAAAGAGACAGCAATAGGGTCTCTAGCCTCGCGCGCTCGGCTCTTATCGGCTGCGTTTGCGAAACAATAATTTTTCATTGCGAGCGAGCGGCTAATAAAGTCGCGCTTCGTAATCTGTTATCGATTATTGGTGTGTTAACGGTTATTTAACGGTTTTCAATAGGCGGGACCGTTAGAGCCGCGTGCATCGCTCGAGCGACTTGGTCGAGCTGGTTGCGAGCGTTAGATTTGTTTATTGTTTGAGGAATCTGGTGAGTTTGATTGTTGTGGCTGTTTGGAAAAGATTGAGTATTCTGTTTTTAGAAATAAACCAAAAAAAATGTTAGTTAAATATTGATTTAATTATCGATAATTAAATAAAGGTCAAACTTTAAAAAATTATAATTGTATTTTCTATAAATACCGCTATAATCTTCCAAACATGCAGCCCACGTTCTCCCGCAAACCAATCTCAATTCCAAATCCACCTAAATTCCTAAAATTCCGATTAAAAGTTGCAAAAAAGTTTGACCTTTGCCTCAAGCCGATCAAGCCCACCAACCACCTCAATATTACACACACAGCTAAGAAAGTGCAAATCCTCCTTAATTCCCGAAGAATTGAAAATCCCCTACAAACGTCCCACAAAACTCCCCCCCCCCCTCCCCAAATCTCGCCGAGCCAGCAAATAATCCCCAGCCGCGAATTCGAAACTTACGCAGTTTCTCGCGCGCGCGGGCTGGAAGGAATTAAACGGCTTTGCTATGTCGACACGTGTCCCCGCGCATGCGCAGCCCGAATGACGTAACTGCCGTGTCTTTGCGTCACGGATGGGGTTGCGTTGGCCCGAGCGCGTAGAAAAAAGTAGGGGGGATAGGACATAATTAAGATACACGTGTACATTCGACAAGAAAAAGAAGGTGTATCGAGTGGCTCGACGACGACAGTTTTATGAGGGATGAGGGTCGCTGAAGAATAAGTTTGACTGCTCCGTAGAGTGATGGGATAGGATATGGGATTGAGCGTGTGATTTAGAGGAATATAAGGTGGGTGTTCGAGTGATGTTTAACGTGGATAGGAGGAGTAAAGCCGAGGTATCGATCCGCCGGCGCATTAATTATTTAGGCGAGATTAAGTTTTGGAGATGTATGGCTGTTGTTTGCTGAGAAATCTAATAAAACTCGAGCTCGCGGAGAGAGGATGTGCCCGGGAAAAGAAAGATTGCACAGGAGAGCCGGGGAGAAATTGCGTTTACAGGTGGAAGAATGTTTATCTCGAGGGGGTGCGTTTACTTGAAAAAAGTTGCGATTGAAATTTCTGATAATAATAAAGTGTGTCGTATGTACAATAAGTAGATAACGGCGCGGTATGGTAAGACGAGCCTCGAGTGTCATCCAATTAATCTCAACCTTCGCTATCTCCGCGAGCGAAACGTTTTCCTATAGCAGTTGTTTACCGTAGCGCAGGTAAAGATGGAAGCAATAAACAGACTCCCGGGCAAGATTACCAAATATTGGTAAACATCCTTCAACTTTTTTGATTGGCTCACGTAATTCCTACCCGAGCCAGATGAAAAAATAGAGAAAAACAGAGTCTTGAGAGCGGCAAGAAACGAGAATACCGCACGCACGATTCGATTCAGCGAGTCAGCCCACGCAAAAAGCGGCTTAATCCAACTCTCGCGGCGCGCAATAAGCCCCCCTCGGCTCTGAATACACAGCGAGAAACTTTGTCAAAATACAATTAATTTCGCAATGTTTAGAAAGCGAGCTAGCCGGCCCGTCGAATTAAAGAAACGAAAACCGAAAAACAGAGACAACGCAAAAACATTCCTAAACTAACGTAGGGCCGAACCGCATTATTAGGCAACTTGCGATTAAAGGAGAGCGCGCGCTGTTATACATCGGGCGAAGAGAAAAAAGCCGTACTCCCGGAGCACGCGCAATTTTCGTGTATGCTCCAGCGGCCGCGAATCAATGACCCAGATACCCGCGAAAACCAGATCTCGGTCGATCATCGGCGTCTCGTGCGCCACGAAAATCTCTCCCCTACACGCCAGCAGAGAGAGCGTAGCGATCGCACTCTGGCCTTTTACATACGCACGCCGTAAACGCGTCCTCGCGTATATTTATTTGCATTTTACGCTCGCGGCTCTCTCCCTTTATTCTTTCGTTTCTCATTCAAATTTCTGCGCGACTCCCTCCTTGGCTTTGCATATATCGCTCTTGTTTTCTCTTTTTTTTTCCTCGTGACTGTGCTTATACATATATCGTGCGAAGTGCGTTTCTTTTTACGAAATTATGCTAATTAACGGATGGAGTAAGGCCGCGGAGTGATGTATTCGCGGAGCGCATTGGGGTTACGTTATCAGTGAGAGATACGCGCCAGTTGGAGCGGATGTAGGGAAGAAATCTCGATTTGCAGTTTTCGCGAAAGTTGGAGGGGGGGGGGTATTAAGGCGAGGCTCGCGGGGCCCTTGAATTAATCAGTGGAAGGGTGCTTGTGAGGGTAATTCGGGGTGAAAGAGACGTTTTCTGGGGATTGCTCGGTTATACTGCTAACTAGCAGTTAGCGGAGCTGTTTTTGCTTTAATGAGGTATGAACTTGGTAAGGTAACACTTACTAAAATTATAATGGATTAGTGAATTATGATTATAATAATGAGCGAGGGCATTATTCAGATTGGAATATGTTACATTACGTTTGAAATATTTACTACTATACTTAAAAAAATTTAACTAACAATTGTAGCTCTTAATTTTTGCAAAAAGAAGGATTATGCACACAATAATCTGCTCGACTCCCGTAACTTGTTATTTATTTAAATGCGCAATTTAGCGCATTACTCTTCTGAAATCACCTGAAATTACATTAACCGCATACAAAGAAGCTCAAAGTACAAGATAATGTAACAACAAACTACCCATTCCAAGAAAACACGCAAGCTCAAGAGAAAATCCGCAATCATAGCTTTTCAAACTATGGAATTTATTAATCTCCGAACGAGCCGAGTGATTGGCGCGAATGTTTGGAACTCGTTTGCGCATCGCTGTCATAACACAGCCGGAAACACACACACACACAAGCTCGAAAACGATATTCCAAACCTCTCAAGTGTACGCGAAACACATCGCGTGTCAGGCTCAGAATCTCCGCTTTAGCGAGAAGCAAAAATTCTCAATGCTTGCAGCTCACGAATACACAATGAGGCGTAGGAGTCGGCCCGATAATTACATCGGCGCGTTTCGTTTTAATATTTTTTTCTTCGACGCCACTCGATAAACACAATACGCTTTATATAACTCCACGGTCTATTTACGCCCGCGCGACGCAACAATAAACACTCGAATTTCAGATACACGGAGATTTACTTTCGGATAAAAACGGTGACGGTAAGCGAGGTGACAGTATTTGGTCAGCTGAAAGTAATTGGCGAGCGCGCGCGTGCGCCCCGGTAATTCGAGCGAGCGAGCGTTCGGGCAAGACGCTGGCGCTGGGGTGATGGTAATGGCTTGCGATGGGTTTTTCTTAATTTTAATGAATTTTTTTTTTCTAGGGGCGAAATTACAGTTTTTTAAATTCATGAAGTTTTTTGGGCTTCGGGGGAAAAAAATTTTTTCGAGGGGCTTCCGTTAAATGAGATGCTGGGAAGACAATAGACGCTGCTGCTGTCGCGTGTAATTTTCTTTAAGGTTGTAGGTCAATTTTACACTTGAGAGTTACCGTAGTTTCGCGCGGTTTATTTAAGATACGTTTTTAATTTTGGGAAGTAAATAAAGTTTGATCGAATAACTTGTGTGAATTAAAAGTTTTTACTATTTAAAAATTACGCGTTTTATGAATATTTTAAAAGAAATAGACATGAAGCCTTGGGGAAATCAAAAAATAATAATAAAAGACTCCGAGATCAAAAGATATTTTAGTCACTACTCTAAAAGATGCAGTATGCAAAAAAACATCAAAGCAAGTCGAAGCTGTTGGTACAGCGAGTTTAGCATCTTAAAAGCGATAAGCCATAACATCTGCTTTCCTATATATGTATTTTTGACTGTACTTGAGAAGCTTATAGTTCACTTTTTTACTCAACACTTTTGATCTTCACGCTTCTTTGCATTTTTAGTTGGATATCGGTTTAAGGGAATAGTGGAAAATTTAGTTTAAAAATAATTTTTAATCAAAAAAAAAAAAAAAAACAAGTACACAGTACCGTCTTTCTCTATAAATGTTCACATACTCTAAACTGGTAATCATTCGCTGTTACTCAACAAGATAATTTATCTTGTCAGTAGGGAGCAAGAAAAAAAATTTTGAATGATTGTAAATTCAAATGAATAGAAAAATCATGAAGATTGAACCGCATTAACGGCTGAAAATGTGTCAGATAATCGCGAGATGAAAGATAAGTTAAAAGTGAAAAAAGCTTGCAAGAAAAGTGAATAGAACACTTCAAAATCTACGACCCACATTTTTCAACTTCCCAATGACACCTTCAGTTCCACGTTAAAAATAAATCAAACAAAATCCATCCAAAACAACAATAACCAATCACCCCACCTTCACCAAAGAACCAACGTTACCAATTACGCAACAGCCTGACGCATTGTTTGAAATTCCATGCGAAAAAAAAAACGACGGCGCACTTCGCTATTTTCTGGCCGCTCGCGAGAAAAGATCGCGATTTCGCACAGCGCGCGGGCTCGACGGAATCAATGACCCAGATTTTGCCGGTTCTCCGAGTCCGTCTGACTGGCCTGACGTTGACGTCGCAGCGCGCGTGAAATGTTTTTTCTTTATGCCTGCAGCTCCGTTTGACAATGCGGCATATCTCGCACTTTGAAAATCATGGAATCCGTAAGTGGAACGAGCCGCGCATACGCAAGCAGCTTCATTTTTCTCGGAACGCGAAATTTGAGCGCGAAGGCAGAAGATAAAGACGCGGCGTTATCAGGGCAGATAGAGATCTTTAGTGGCGTCTCTGACAAATCGGCCGAGTTTTTGTTGGAGATGGATTGTATTGACGGTAATTTAGAGGTAATAAAAATGAAGTGGTTTTCTATAATGGTGGGTTGAGTGGAGCTGCTTAGCGATATTGCTTGATGTTGGAAAATTGTAACGTAGTTTTAATTTTCCGTTCTAATTATTGATCGTCTGATAAATTGGGATGAAATGTAAAGCGACTTGTTTTATTTAGATGAGAGATAAAATTTTAATTTTCCATCTGACGATAAAGTTTAATCAATCCGAAAGAGCGGGGCGGTTAAATTATGAATTCCTCGTTTAATTTTAGAAAAAGGCTGCGAGCAATAACGAAAGAATCAATTAAGTAACGCGATTCTCTTAATCATTGTTTTAACTCCATAAATTAGATGAAATTGCCTTTATAAAATTCATCCAAGCCAAATCACAAACCGATTTAATCATCCTTAATCCAGCCTCCCCCTAATCATTTCCCAGCAGAAAGTTTGTCCAAAACATTATCGCGAAAATTCACTTATAAAGTAAATAAATTCCAAACCGAAATTCGAGAGCGAAAAAAGCAAATACAGGCTCCAAGCCAGCCTCGCCTTAAGCTCGCAATAGATAAGAATTTAAAAAGAAATTTCAGAACCCGTTACCCCCTCGAGGAGAGAGAGCAGATAAATCAGCTTCTGGAAGTTTGTCTTGAACCTGAACCCTGTATATAACGCTCGGCACTTATAGTATCTATACGGTAATGTTTCTTTCGCAAAGTTTAACTGTGATATCGCGAGCCTCTTTTCCCAGGAGTGCGCGCAAGAGCGGCGATCAACTTTTTATTTCGAATCCACCTTTTTCGCCCGCGCTCCGATAGCCCCTCGGGCTATAAAACTCCTGGCCAATCCCGAGATTTGTTTTCGTCGTAAAGCAAACTTATCATTCAATTCGCCGGCCTCTTTATCAACGCCGGCTCATCGCTAATTTCCCGCAACGCGATCGGTCAGCCTCTAGCAGAAAAAGGCCTTTATTACACACACGTAGATGCTCACACACGGCCTGTCCTTAAACGGTATTCTCGAGCGAGCCTATATACGTGCACACACCTGTGTGCAGCTCTCCGATTCGGGATATCCCATTAGGATAGCGGCGGAGTCACGATTTTCGAGCAGCCAGTCCCCCGGATTAATTGCCCCGGCAGCTCGCTCTTTTTTTTCCGTTTCTCCCGGGCTTTCTCGGAAAACGTTAAAGAGCCCCGGCGCGGTTTATCTCTCGAGCGCAGCGGGATGCACTTTGCGATCGGCCCCCGAGAGTGTCAAAAAGCGCATATTGTTTACGAGAGAACAATGGAGAAAATCGCCGGGGCTCGATCTCTCGCGTGCGCGAGTGAATTGCGCGCGGCTAAAAATAGGCGCGCGCGTAAGCCTCGTGTCACAGCGGTGTGTTTTAGACGGAAAAAGGAGCGATTCCCTTCATGCGAGTCAGTCGATTTTCATTGAATTATCGGATGTGGTTTGCGTTGTTTAAGAATGGTTATTCGATACTTTCGTTCAGAACTTTAATTCTGACCGCGAAAGGCGAGGTTTAATCTCTTGCGCGTACGGCGAAACTTATTACCAAACGAGCTCGAGATGCGGTGGCTGTAATGACTCTGTCTGTATAGGCGCGTACGGCTGGCTATTCATGTAATTTAAGAACTAAGATTTTTAGTAGGTGAAAGTTTAAAAGGAGCAGGAGTGCCATAAATTAAGCAAAGCGTCAAAAAAAATTTATTAGTTTTCATAACTCACCGAGCACTGGCGGGGCTTGGGCTAGCTGTAAATCAAATTACAATCGTTATACGCATACGCACCGAGGGATTACGTAAAGTGGCCCATATTTACCGAGATGAAAGCAATAACTATCTAATTTTAAAATCTAATTTTAGCCCGGGACGCGTGGGCGTAAACTTTCTAATTGTGTTTAAAGCTTCGCTGCATAAATGTAGAAACGCGGATAAAAATGTGCTAACGACTTTGAAAGTATACTTGAAATTAAACTTTGATTACACGTTTGCATTACTACGTTCGAATGATATAATACATAAATAAACAATGGCGAGATTGATTTTTCCGGTAACTTATCTTTTGTTGTTTTCAAAACTAAATTTACAATACTAGCATTACACATTCATGAACTTAATCACACTTTAATAAAAAATAGAATCGACCCTCAATAAAAACAAACCTATCGTCTAAACCTTCAATTCCAAAATACCCCAATAGGCACCAACATTGCCTCAGTCTACCTGATGTAGTAAAAAGGAAAAAGAGACGCACACAGAAGCCAAATGAAAAGCCGAATTCGAAAGATAAATAATGCACGAGGCGTTTCATCTATTAAACATTTCAATGTCGAGAAGCCGGCGCGCGAAATACCCCCCGTACATATACATATCCACGCTCGCACTACGAATAGCACTTTCATTCCAGGCGCTCGTGTGTCCTTCGGAAATTTCACCATGACTTGCATTACATATTCAATGAAAAGACATCAATCACGCAACGTACATAATCGACTCTGGAGACCCTCGATGAAATTGATTCCCCCAAAAACTCGAGCGCACGCGCGAGTTGACATATTAGCGGTGCGCAGTTGTGAAAAAAAAAAATTGGTGATGCTTTAATTATACGCAGGTGGATGGGGTTTAAGGCGCGGTGCTTTTTCTGTATACAATGTGCAGAGGAACATGGATTGTCGATGTGATAAAATCGTAAAGATGTAGGATACTCCTAACGAGGCATGGAGAGGAGAGAGAACTGAATTTTACTGCGCGTAAAGAGAATAATTAGACGGCGCGGAGCGCAAAGCGTGTGTGTAAAAAGTTGCTGATTTGGTTTTGCTCGCTGACTTTAAGCGAGCAGTGCATATTTTAAGGCATTCTTTACAGTTTACGCATTACGCAAATTGGAAACGTCTAATTATATTCGCTTTCGAACTGAAAATAATGCGTTATTATGTGTATCTGATTATGTTTCTAATTACAATAAACAGCATATCTGTGAGTTTATGAAATAAGGTATGAAACGCTTTGTTATCAAATACTTAGTAGCGACTGTTAAATCAATATGATTACGGATTAACAAATCATGTAAAAAAATAATTGAATTTTCATTGTCCTCTGCAATGAGGAAATGACAATAATCCCGCCGTCGATAAACTCTAGCTTGCAACGCGATACCAACAGCATTTTTTTAATTCCAAGCAATTTTTAAAAAGACCCTGAGTATTACATTTCCATCACGACATTATAGCGCGCATTAAGCCTCGCAAAAGAACTTGCACAAAACATCGATTCTCAAAGCCGACAATGAAACTGCATTATACCCTCAATCCTCCTGCCATTAATTAAAAAGCCATATCGCATACACACACCCTTACTTCCCCACCCGCTCAAAAATTAAACCCAAAAAGCTCTCCCAACAGCAGAAACCACCTAAGAGCTCCCACCTCGTAAAGAAACTCACTCGCGCTAAACTTGCTCCTCTTCAAAATTATGCCAAGAGCGGCTTATAACGATTTTTTCTCTCGGCTGCGCGAGCGCGCGTATAAATCGCGGGTCCCCGGGCTGCGCGCCGCGACCTGCCCCAAAAATCCTGCGGCCGCGCGCGTATAGATGGAGGTCGCTGTACGAAAACGGCGAGAGTTGGCCCGCTGCTCGCCGGAGGGAGGGAGAGAGGAGTAGGAAGGAAGTGCCGTGCAGTTGGAGAGAGAGAATGGTGGTAGGGAGGAGAGAGGGCAGGCCGAGGCGCGTTCAGGGCCACGACGGCGGCCGACGAAATCGATTTTATGTGTGTGCCCTCCTCCGGCTTGTGCTTCCTGAGTGTGTATATATGGATGTGTACTGCCAGTATGGCTGTGGCTTTTTTTAAGGCGGTGTGTGGATGGTTGGTGCATGAGAGTTTTGGGAGAGGATGGTTGGGTTTGGTTGTGGTTATGGGAGGATTGGTGGTTGCGAGGGTAGGTTGGGGTTGAGGTCTGATGGATTGATCGGTGTGGTCGAGGTTGCGTTTTGGACGAGTTAACTTTCGGTGATTTTGTGATTTTTTGAAGTACATATTTCTAGTCTTATTGAGATTCAATTTCGATGTTCTATGTGAAATAATATCAATTCACCGGTTTCAGCTAAAATTTTCTAGTAGAAACCATAAATATTAGTTATAATCCTAATACACCAATATAGTAATGTAATATATAAAATAAAATAAAAATTTAATTAGTTCAATTAATAAGCCGACTACTTATTTACTAATAAAGTAATAGAAATATTAACTCGTGAACTCAAAAGAGTGAAATTCAACTCTCAATTATTCCAATTACTCATCAAAGAGCAGCGATCCCACTCTAAAAAAGCAATACAAAATGGCTCAATCCCGCAGGTACACGTCTCCACACCTACAAACCTAACCCCAACACAACGACACAATCACGAAATTTAATTAAAACCAACTTACAATTCTCCAGCCGAGCAGTCACCACGTCTCCCTCGAGCGCCACTTTCTTTTCATTTCCCTTTCGCTCCCGGCCATGCAAATAGCCGGCTATCTCGCATAAAAAATGATAACGCAATTTGCCAAGGGTAGTTCCCCGTTCCGATTCCGCTCGTGCGTACTGTTACTACTTCATTCCGCGCGTGCGGGACGCCTCCTTCATCGCCGAGGCACACGCGCCCAGCCGGCCCGGCACGGGAAATCGCTGCGCGACTCCCGCTTTTGAATTTTCATGCTCGCCGATTAAGCTTATCGCTGAGGAGGGGGATTAGCCTGGCCCACTAATGACGGCAATCTCGAGAGCGTTTCGAGCGTACTAATGACCGTGATGGTATTGCCTTGGGTTTATCTTCTTTTTTGCTTTTTTTTTTAATTGACGAATTTTGTTTTTTTCGTTTGGGTTTGTTGAAAAGTGTAATTGTAGGTGAGTTGGACGGTAGTTTGGTGGAAGAGGTGGGATGGTGCCTGAGGGTGGACATGTTTATTTGGGATGGTATATTGCTTGTTTCGTTGAATGTGACTCGCTCGTGCGAAATACCATAATTAATTCCACAGGGGTAGCGTGTAGAGTAGGTAAATAAAATTGGAATTTTATATAGACATTAAATTATAGTTTTGTTGAAATATGGGTATTTACAAGCTTTTAGAACTCATATTTCCACTACTTCAACAAGTAGATTTATTCGTAAAGTATCGACTTTATGATTAATTAAATTTGGAGAATAGTATTTGCTGATAATTATAATTATATAGATAATTTTAATATCGAAAACGAATAATTTTATGTCGTAAAAGAAAATATTTCATTTATATAAACAAGAAAAAAATAACTTTTTAAATTTTAATATTCACTCTCTAAATTTTAAATAGTGCAAAATGCTCCACTTAGTACTATTTAGTGAAATTCCCACTAAGAAATAGTGAAAATTTACGATTTAATCAGTGAATATTCATGATAAATTAGTGAAATTAATGATAAAGTAGTGAATTTTTTACTATTTCTTCGTGGGAATTCCACTAAATAGTACTTAGTGGAGCATTTTGCACTATTTAAAATTTAGACAGCATTGAATATTCATATTACATACGTAAATGTTTTCATTAAAACCAAAAATAAAAACGTTTCAATGCTTAAAAAAATAATTTTTTTACTACACGCTAAAATCAGTAATACAAACTTTTCAGCCTGAATATATGATCCCCTGCAATTTATTAAGACATTAATGAACCAATACAAAATCTTTATCCCCATTGTCATACTTTATTTAATAAAATTTTTCTTTCAACTATAATATTTACAAACCGAATCCATTTAATCCACTTAAAAATACCGTCGAGGACGAGAAAGCCGAGCCGAAAAGAAGTTTAAACGGATACCACTTTACACAGGCCGGCATTATGGGCAAAGTTCTGGATATCTTCCATCGAGCCTAAAAGGTTTGAAGGCGTCGAAACAAAGAAAATATGAACAGCCAGACTCATTTCGCCGGCAATAAAACTCGGAAATTGGTTTATCTCAGCATAAAGCGCGGTATTTTAAAACGGATAAGACAAACTTAGTCATGCTAAAGCACCGCACTAAAGCAGATTACAAAGGGATGATCCGCCAGCGTCGCTGATCTTGATGCATTTAACGCTTACGAAAATCTTCGAAACTATTGTATCTCAAAGGTCAATCATAACCCATCCAGAGAAAACTCAAATCAAAGAAACACAGAGAACGGAAAGGCCCGAGCAGCTCGCGTGCAAAAACTTTAAATAGGCCTCGTTTCGTCACGACCATTACAATCTTACGCATCCAGCTTCCATAAACCGCGTGCGTGCCACGACAAAGAAGACTTACGCATCGGTCCCGCGCAGC
>JAPYZB010002137.1:0-12660 GCA_030522745.1 Eupelmus kiefferi
AAATTCGGATTATTCGGTTTTGTTTTGACGTCGTTTTGTCGATCTATTTTCGTTGATTAGCTGGCCGAAGAATTATGAGGATGCTTGATGAGTATTATGAGTGCTTCATCAATAATTGAACACCTGTTTTTGTGTGTTAATTTTTCTTCGAGTGAATTCGTAAACTTTGTCAGTGCGTCTTATATTCGGACGATTCTTTGACAGTATTGTTTGGTGTTCATACCTGCAAGTGTACTGTTTAGTTTTTCATACATCATTTTTCACATAAGTCTGCAGGTCTAATGTTGGTGTGTATAAATTTTATTAATACACTTTTCTATAATTTCAAATTGTAGTGACATTTATTATTTAATTTTGTAACTGCACTTGCATTATTACTAAAATCAATACTTGTTTCTTATTCAATATCTATATTTTTCTCTCAGAAAAACTAAACTAAACTTTACAAAAATTACATAAAGTAAATTTAAGTAATATTAAAGATTAAATATTTTCAATCAATTAAAATAATGTTAATAATTAAATTCACGGTGACTTTAAATAAACATATCAAGTTTGAATATGACAATAATTAAAGTTTTATGTCTTTTTATTTACACAGACATCAAAATGTTCCGGTGGTCGACAGTGCTATCAGGGGTCTTTTTGGCCCTCTCGATGGTTCTGTCTTTCAGCAAACTTGTGATGCTGGCATCTGGAAATGGAAGTAATGGAGATGTTACAGAAGCGGACCAATGGTTGTCCGAAATTGGACTTACACAATACCGGTCTCTATTTAAACAAAAAGGTATACGTAATTATTTTTTTTTATTCTACCGTTTATTTTGATAATTCAGTTTAAAACACTGTCATTTATTAATAAAAGTTGTATTTAATAATTTAAAATTATTGATCCAAAGGAATATATACACATGTTGATCACTATACTTTTTACTTTCTTAATGAGACTTAAAAGCTATCCTGTGGCTAAGAATCAAATGACATACTGATATTGTAGTTTAAGTGTTACCTCTGGTTGCAATTAAATTCCAATAACTTGTCAAGAAGATTCATTTTCTGGCCTTTGTCCAAATTCTTGCTAGAGAAATGTTTATTGATCAAGTCAAGCTTGAGTTTATATTATTAGTCTTTCCTTAAAATAAAAATATGTTAATATATCAAAGAAAAAAATAATAATAATAATTAATATATGTTTAAAAATATATACAAGATTAATAAGAACTATTTTTTAACAAATTTGCATCTCTTTATTATTTTATATACTTTTTACATACAATCACATTAAATTTATGTGAATTTTAAATTACAAATAATTAATGTAGAACTAAATTGAACTAAATTATACAAACTATCAATTATTATGAGAGCAAAATGAATGAATACTAAATAAATAATATATTTAATTTTATAAAAACAATAATTATTGTTTAACAGTAATACTTATAGTAAATTATTATATATAACAATATTACAACTTTATAAAATCTTGGCTAGTCATCTTTTTTTATATTTATAATTTCAGTCATTGCTTTAATGTGCATCTTCCCCATGTTTCATTGAAACTAACGCAAAACCCATATTTTTATTTATTTTATCAAGTTTCTGGCTTAATTTGATTTAAATTTGGTTCCTCTTCAATAATACACATGACTTTTGATTCTTGTACTGATTCAGAACTGTAATTAGTATCAGAAGTTTCATTTTCCATTAGTTCATTAAGTAAAGAGAAATTAAGTTCTTTATTATTAATCACAGTATTATTAATATCACCAGGGCCTTTAATAATCAATCCAAAGCTTTGGCTTTGAGAATTTGATGTACCCATCCCATTTTCATTCATTGCTTCTGTCTCAAATTTAAATATTCTATCTTTGATCATTTCTTCTTTGGAACATGTTATTTCTGAGTCATTCTGTGTACTTAAAAAAATATACTTATTCAATGGATATATACCAGTAACTTGAAATCCTTCTATAGCATTAAAAGGTATTGCAGCTTTTTCGTATGCTAATCCAAAAATTCTACCTACAGTCTTTAAAGTAATGAACTGCCCTTCATTCTCTTGATACCATTTATTCTGTTCTTCATGATAAGCCTCCTTTAAGGCTTCCATAAAATTGAGTTCTAATGGATTTATCTTCTGGCCTGGAACTTGTGGTATAGTCAAAATGTGTATATTTGATGCTTTAGCATTTTCAATAAATTCCATATTTTTTGCATGTAATCCACTTCCACTCAAGAGTAATAAAATTGGATCTATGTTACTTGGATTGGCATAATGTGCAAAATGTTGAAACCATGTAGGAAAAAATATTTTACTTTGTATTGAACCAGAGGGATGATATTCAATTTTCGTACCTTCTGGACAACCATTAATGTGTTCAGGATCTTCTTTACTAGTAGGAAATATCATTAGTGGAGGTATAAAAGTGCCTGCTGCATTACAACATGTTATTATTGTAATGTAATCAAGATTTAATACTGTTTTATCCTCACCACTGAGAATTTTTGATGTGAGATTTGGTAATGAGATAAAACCTGTTTCATTAACGCTATAAATTCGATGGGGTGGAAACTTATAAAACTGTTGTAAATCAGTGAGAAAGTCAAAGAATTTTTTGGGATATCTACATCCATTTAAATATTTACCAACAGATACTTCCTTGGTAGTCGACTTAAGATCTTTATTATCTTTATTTCTTTTTGTAAAATTGTAATACCAATCATAACCCGCTAGTTGTGTTTCTTTATTAAAGGAGTGCTTGATATTGTTTTGTTCTGCAAACTGATATGCTAATCGACGCACCTCTAATGAACTTAATTCACATAATGATAAATTCATATCTTTAATGTACTGTTTCAGTCTATATTCTTGTTCTTCTGAAAATATACTTTTATATCTCCCAAATTTTATATCAGATTCGGTTATACCACCTTCTTCTTTTGCTTTGTGACACCATCGGGCTAGAGTTGTTTTTGGTACGTTATACAACTCAGCTACTGCACCTAATGACATTCTTTTTTTTAAAACTATAGAGACAGCTTCAACCATTCCCTTCTTATCCCACTGTCCTCGATCGGTCTTTCTTTTATAATTACGTACCATTTTGATAAGTATAATCTACAATAAAAAATTTTGATTCAATGAAATAAGAATAAATAAATAAAGCAAAATATAAGTGTAACTTTTAATGTAAATAATTATTTTCTAAATAAAAATGCTTTATAATAATAATTTATTATTTATTCTGGAATAATAAGGAGCTTTATTTACCTTTCACCTTGTCTCTAATAAAATTAAAAAATAATGTTTTCAAGTTTTAATTAAGAACTTCATAACATTTATGTCATTGCGTTTGAGGTTACACTAACGGGATCCATCCCCGATATGTAAACGGTGCGCGCGCAGCTTTTGTTGTGTTTGCGTCTTGCGTGTCTACTGCTGGGAAAAAGTCAATGTGAAGTGTATATATTATAGATAGACGGGGCATTATACCTTTTTGGTGAATATTTTTATTTACTTATTCTTATACTACATTTTGATAATTTTCTAATATTTTATTATATATCTGATAATGCCAGTTTAAAGCACAGCTATTACATTGATTTATATTTTATTTTCTATATTTAATAGAAACTATGGATAATATGTAAATTAAATATTGGATATTGAATAGTCAAAAACTAATTAATAATTAAAAGTTATTTTTAAAGTTTCAATAATTGTTACTCACTTTAAAATATAAGAACTCTGAATGTTTTTTTAAGTCTGCTTATAATTTTATTTGCTACGTAAATTGCTACAAAAATATTCCCTCAAATTATAGGAAAATCCCAATTCCAAACTAGAACACTCTCCTTTTAAGATGAAAATTAAATTTTTCTCAACTGATCAAAATTTAGCCACAAAATTGAATTCGTATTCATAAACGCAAATATATGAAATTAAGCTGAATTGAATTTACAAAGCCAGATTTTATGTATTCATAAACAAATTAGTCCGGTTATTGTTTTAAAAATCAATTTATTACTAACTTTGTAATAAATATTTTCTATATTTTGTATAACCCTAACAGCATATTTCAGCCTTCAACCATTAAAATTTTAACAATACTTTCTCCTCATAAAATATAATACACGCCAACTCCTAATCATCGCCACTCACATCCACACCCAAACGTCCAACTTTTACAAAACACATTCTACACAAATCAATTTTTAATTAAACCCCCTCAGCCCTCCAACCATCACCCCAATCACTCGCTAAAACCAAATCCACAACCACAGTTCATCCCGCAAACCCAAACAAACCTTTACCACCACCCAACAGCCTACAAAAAAAAACCCTCTCTCAAACCCTATATTCCAACCCAGAAAAAACCCAGCGAAATCCATTACAGCCTTATCACTAACTCCGGGAAATCGAGCGATAAGACACAGCTCTAGCCAGGCGCATTGCCCCCCACGGCTGCGTTTATATACGTGCGCTCAGGGCACACATATATACTTGCGGCCGCGGGCTTGGTTTATTGGCGGCCTCGGGGAATGCATACCAGGCTGCGGTGTCGCGCGCGCATATATACCCTCAGATGTGGCTCTCTCGCGTCAATTTTGCCTTAGCATGCCGATAGAATTCCATTGTTTTGAAATGGGTTAGCGGGATGGCTTCGAGATGGCTTTTGCAATGATGGCGTTTTGATGTGCTCTGATCGGGAGAGTTAGATTGGTGGATTTGGAAGAGTATTGTAGAAGGGATGTGTTATTTTTTTTTAATTGATAGTGAAGGGTGTTGCTTGAGGAGATATGGTAATTTAAGTGTTTTTGATTCTCGCGGGTGTTTAATGTATTTAAAGTAGCTTTAAGCGCTTTTAAATCACCGCGCTGAATTACTTATCCGGGGGCTTATGTAATTTCAGCGCTTGAATTATTGCCTGTACTGAATAAATTGACCAATTAAATCTCTTTGTGAATTTGTTTCTGGGAATGCGAAAATGATTTAACTGTATTTTTGAATATTTGAAAAATATTTTCAGTTTACGGAACCGTAAAATATAATTCTGACGATGAATGTGTAAGCGAATTATTCTAGCGGAATAATTTGCAAACGAATATTTAAATATAATAAAGCTCGGCAACAAGTTTTCAAGTTGATCGCTTAATTACCACGGCGCGAGGAGCACTTCATTTCAAAATTCAAGTTTCCGGAAGCCATTCATTGAAGAGAATTCGAGCGGAGCGTTGAAAGGCATTTTGAGTGCGCTTTCAGCCTGGAATTCCGTCTATATAAACAGTCGAACTTTATGCAAAATCTTCTCTGACGCACTTGTATAAAATTACACTTCGTTCCAATCAAAACCTAATTATACTTTCAAAAATCCTTACAAAATCAAACTAAACAAAAACAAATCTCCAACTTGAAAACAAATACCTCCTCAATCCTAACCCCCTCCCGAAAAAATTCCACACTCAAAATCACCTCATTCATCGACCAACCCCCCACCTTTTCCCTCCAAAAAAAAGCACACTGATTACATAGTCCAGACATACACGTATACGCGAGCCGCACGAGGGTAGTAGGTCTGCGGCGAGCGTTGCACCTAGTCCCCGGCCAATGAGAGCGCGGCGGGTAATGGCTGCACGAGCTCTCCCCCGGGATGAAGATAGCGAATATGCAGCTGCCCCCGCGCCGATCGGCCGATAGCCGCCTTGTCTTTTTCCTCTATGTTGGGACGGAGTGTGTCGAGGTGGAGTTCGACTGGTGGGAGTCACGTGTTGGTCACATGTGTTGGTTTCAGAGTTGTGGGAAAAAGGCGAGAGGACGGTTTTGTGGGTTGGGCTTTTTTTGGGTTCTATTTTTAATTTTTTGAAAATGGGGTGATGTGCTGGTGGTCTCTGTTGGAATGATGGCTTGGTATCGAGATATTTTCTGAATAGTGATAGTTAAATGCGGAACAATGGGTTTTTGTATCTTTGATTATAAGGAGGGTTTCACATTTTATGATTAATAAGTGAGGTCCCATTTAAATAATTTAGATATTCTACAAAATTCTTTGACGAAAGAAATAGAATAGTTTATTGTAAACTTTGATACAAGTAATAAACAATCTTTAGCGTATTAAAAAAATACAAAAAAAAAACTAAATACCACCATTCATATTTATTCACATCACTGAACCCTAAAAGCCTTTTAGCACACAGACTAAACAATCATTCCAGCATCCCCAAACGGAAACAAATTCACAATAACTCCAACTCCACGTCGAGCCATCCAAAATCCAACAAACAAATCCACCTACTCTACCCACGCGTAAAGCATCCCAAAAAGCACTCCGTTAACTATCGGTCCGGAAACGATCCGCGCCGTGCTTAATCGCACCAAAAAAACAATTTGAACAAATGATTCCGGCGCTCAAAAAAAAAGCTTGAAACACACTTGCACGAAGACACACGGCAGTTGTGCCGAGGTGGAAAGGAGAGAACCAGGTCAAAGCTTGCGCGGCTCGTCGAAATTAAAATCCTCGGCTGGAAGCACAAAAAACATGCACTCGAGGGGGGCGTAGATAAAGAGGAGAGGTGGAAAGACGGAAAAGTTTGGCCGGCATTGACTGACGTTTATAAATTCCCCTGTATATACGCTTGCGGCCGCGATGCTTCAGTGGATCTACACCCCCGATTGTATTGCGGCAGAAAGAGAAATACTCTCGAATCGCCGTTTTTCGAGCTTTTTTCCCGTCCGCGCTAATTGGGTTAACTGTCTGTAAAAATTACACTTTCATTGCTAATGAAGGCAATTAACGTTCGACCGGAATCGAGAGCTCGCTTGTTGTGCGCGAGTCGCGCGAATTAAGGGGGAGGAAAATTTATCGGCTGGTAAAGTTTGCCGGGATGTGAATAAAAGGGTCGAACGAATTTGGCGCTTTGTTTTATTAATTTTAAAGTTTCGCGCCCGCGGGATGATTCATCTCGGCTTTAGTACAGAGGCGAGGGCCACAAATCAAACTAAATTCTCTCGGCTGCTAGCTCTGATTATACTGCAACGCCGAGCGCGAGAATAATTGAAAAATTTCGCGCGTTTATCTGTACAGGGGGATTAACGTTTTGGCCCCTCCGCCTTAGCCGCGTAATTCTCGGAAAGTTTTGAATCGCGATAAGAACGCGAATCCGCATAATGGCGGGAAATTGGTTTCTGCTAATTACAGAACTTTTAAAAAGTAGATATATGCGCGGCGAGGAAAGAAGCGGGACTGGAGCTTGTTACCGGTATATTTATTCCGCTGTAAAAAAATTTAAGACAAAAAGAGCGCGCGCAGCCGCAAAAAGGCTTATTGTTTTCTTGTCCTCCATTATATGACGCGGCCGCTCGAGAAGATTCTTAATATTCCTTTATTTATTTCCAGCGAGCACAATGTTTTATGTTCGGGGGAGAAAAAAAAGTTTCTATTCAGTATGAGAAATTTTAGTAATTATTTAGCTCAATGGACATTTTTTAATTCCACTTGCAGCGGAGCATTCTCATTATTCTCCCGCTACAATTATTATCGATCGTCGTTTATTTTTCAAAAATCGTTCCATTTTATTACGTCTATTGTCATCATCCACAACTCCCTTTTATTACCAGCCTTCGCAAATTATTTACCAACAATGACAGAGCAGTACGAAGATAAGCGTCGTTAATCCATCTCACCCCCGCGCGAAAAATGAATAGATTAAATATTTATCGCCGTCGTAAACGGCTCTCGTTAAGCTCTTACACCCGAACTGCGTTCATGCATCAACCACCCCGGCGGAAGCTCCGCAATAAAAGCCATCAATTTCCCCTTAAAATTGCCCCTTCATTCAAGAGTCGCGGAGTCCTCCAAACAGCTCGTCCTCCGGCAAACTTGAAAAAGCTCGCTCTTCCCAATTCCGAAATCAAAAGCCAGCCGAAGGATGCCTCGGAGTGCATCTTCGTAAAAGCATAATACGAAAGGACGATGCATCAGGCAGTATAAAACTCGCTGTACATATAAATTTTCTCCATTCTCACAAGAGAGAGCCGCATAAACCCTAATCGCTGGGAAAATCCGCGTCGACGATAAACCACTGGCGCATCGCCGCTGGCATGTGAAAAATCGATTAACGCGCGCTCTGCTCTCCTCCTCTGCCGTTGGGCAAAGTCATTCCAGGAGATGGCGAGAGGCGGCAAGGACAAGAATGAATTGGCTATAAAAAGTTCGGCTCTGCTTCTATAGCGAGCTTTTTTTTTTTTTAATCACTTGCTCGGAGCGAGCTTGCGGGTTTCTACATTGTTTTAAGGATGTGCGAATGTTTCAGCGGGATTTGGGTTGGCGGAATGAAAATTTTTGAGGGATGATGAACTGGAATCTTTCGGTTCAATAACGTCGTGAATTATGATGAAAGTTGGAAATTTATTCTGGGTTATATACCTGGGAGGCTTCGGCTGTGTTAATGTTGGCTTTTAACTTTTGTTCCGGGTAAGTTTGGGGGGATGAATTTTTTTTAATGTGTCTCTTGTTATTAAGTCCATTTAAAATAACGTGTCAAATCAAGCGTTCATTGTTTCAGGAAAAAACGTTCTAGATACGTATTAAAACTATTCTCATAAAAAATATCCATATATAGATAACTATTTTATCTACAATATATCAGTACGCTTTAAATTAAAATGTAGAAAGAAGATAGTTCAGAACAGTTACAGGACGTAGCTGTCAGCCACACATTTTCGACGATTTCTCATTCTCAAGATTTAATTACACTCATCTCGCAATACACTCCCAGTATAAATATCTAAGCTTACATTACGGCCACATTAATATTGAATTTCATCCCAAATAAAGAGAATCGAGAGCGACAAGCAGTCATTACCGAGGTGATGCATGCTCCTTTTATTGTCAAACTGCCTACGCCTATGACGCAGTAAGCTGACCTTGTTTCAACACATATTATGATCAGCAAATTTTGATGAATGCACCCCGCATAGCTCACCATCGGACAACAAGACATTCCCGTCAATGTCAACCTCTGGATATCAACTTGCACGGCTTATTTATAAAAGCATTAGTCTTGAGCGAAAATAGTGCTTCGAATTAATGTACGAAGGAAAAAAACAGAGCGGAAAGTATAAATAAGTGAATGAAAGGCGTAAATTGTTTTAAAAGCGTTTGTTCTGCAACAAGTCTAGTTGCATAGTGTTATCGTCCGTTAAGGATGGTAACGCTTTAACGTTGAGGGTAATTGTTACGAAACTTCACATGCTCATGTGTAAAATAGTTACAACTTTGGTAAGATGCCTTATAGCGGTGGCCGGAAGTTATAGTGATGTTAACATTGTTACGAATTTTAGTGTTGGGGTATTTCGTGAAATTGAGAAGTAGCTTTCTGATAGCCTTGTAAATTGTTTAAATAAGTATATTTTAAATAATTTCAAGTAATGAGATTACGAATTGCTCTAGATTTTATAATATTGTGTGATGGATTAAATAAATCAGTTTCAAACATTTTTAAAATTTCATTCCAGAGCTGATGTACTATTATATCTCAAACACAGATTTAATTGAATTTTTATATTTACATATCATTATATTCCACCTCCAAATTACCCTCACTTGGCAGCGAACCTCGCAAAAAGGAAAGAAAAACGAAGGATCTAATTTAATTAAGCTACACTATTTCCTCAAATCCCCAGTCTTATTTAGTATAAACTCCTTGAAATTCTTACTCTCATCCCGACTTCCTTCGCCGTCTTTAAATTCACCCCCGCAAGCCAACTCTTATATATATACTCTCACCAAACAATCGACCTCCCACCGGCAGCTCTTACATCACAAACGACATCTCGAAAAAGCCCCCCTCCCAAAAGCTCCCACAGCATCTCGGCCTAATCTCGCCTATACACAGCATCACACCCCCGCGCGACATTCGCCACTCTCGACACTATCTCGTCCCGCTAGCTCATTCGGGAAGGGAGGGAGTCAGCCACTATCCTGTGTCTGTCTACCCCCCCTGCTTTTTCGCGCTTATCCCACGGCTGGCACAGAACGAGAGAGAGTGAGAGAGCTAGAGAGAGAAGGCATATAGAGGGCACCCCCAGACACGCTGGCTGGGGGTTGGCGTGCTTTCTCTCCCAACGTCGCGCTTGGTGGGGGGCAGAGAGAGAGCAGCTCTCTTGCGCGCACCGCCGCGCATGCAGTCGACTGCCGTAGCTCAGCGTCGCCGGACCGCAGCGCGTCCGCATCCACTAGCACGCGCGCCAGCGCGCTATACTCTCTTTCGTTCGTCCCTATTCCCTCCCCCTAGTTTCATTTCGTTTGCCAAAAAGTGAATTCGTTCGTTGTTTACTTTTCTTTTCTCTCGTCGTCCTCGAACCTTCCCCGCTGGAGATGCGCTGCTGGGAGAGCCAAGAGATCGGCAGGACGAGCTAGCTGCTGAGGGTTCGTAAGCGCACTTTTGCGCGCTTCTTAACTTTATTTTTATTTTGCCGTTTGAAGAGCTTTATCAGAGTGTGAAAGAGAAGCTTTGCCTGCACTTGATCTCTTAGTCGCCAAGTATAAGGAAGTTATGTGTGCGAGTGGCTTTTGTGATGGATTATACGAGGCTGAGCGCGCGTATGCAAGTGGCACGAGTGCGATTTAACACGTGAGCCTGGAAAAGCGTGATGAGAATGATAAGCCCGCGTTATTTATGAGCGAGTGCATTTCTCTCTCTTATGCCACGCTTTTGTTGCTCGCGCCGTTACGAATAATTGGCTCCGATTCCGCGGGCTGATAAAAAAAGCGACTGTTTGCCGCGGCTAAGCGGGCTTCGTGCGACGATAATGTTGACGTCTGAATTCGAGGCTTTTCTCGTTTTAATACGCGGATTTTCTTTTTTAAAATCGCGATAAAGCCGCTGAATGTATTTGAATGGCAAAATGCTTCTCGCGAGAAATTAGCTGTGTATTGTGCGAAGAAAGTCGTTCGAAAGACTTTTGACTTCGTGTAGTTGAGTAGGATTTTTGAAAGTTTCGCGGTTGTTGCTTGGATTGTTGTATAGCGAATGCGAAAGAGCGGGTTCGAAATAATAATTCATCAGCTGTCGGGCAACAACCTGGGAAGGTAACGAGAACTTTTATTGCGGGACGATTGTTTAAGTGCCTATAAAGTTGGAATGATTTTTTCGTTCGTTCACCCGCGCATCAATGTGGTATCAAGGTAAATAATTGAGGAAAGAATTTTTTATTTCTTTCTCGGTACTTGTTCTCCATTGTTGCACACAGTAAAATCAATCGTTCTAAGGGAAGTTTTAAAAACATTGGAAAACGTTATAGTAACATATACAATGATTATTAATCGATTGCTATAACAATAAGAAACTACAAATTCTGCAAGTTTTTTTAACAACAGAAATCAATAATCAAACAGAAAATTGATTATTTTGAGCCTAACCTTCGATTTTCGCTAGACCATAATTGCACTCACTGCAAAAATTATATAACGTCCAACAACGTATGCTAATACATTAATAATTCAACAGCCAAATCTAACATTAATCAGAGTCTACTTAATTTTCCGCAACAAACAATAAAATAATTCCTAAAACAACACGCACTTCATAAAAAATAAAACCTCACCCTCACCGCCCTCTTTTCCCTCCTCACCCCACCTCAAAAGACACCTCTATTTATTCCCAGTCTCACCCCAGAGCTTCTACCCCAGCTTTAAAAGCTCACCGACAAAGTAAAGCGCGCGCCATTGCGCCACATCATCGGCACGACTAGCCGATCAGCTGACGATCCTTGCACACACGAGTATATTTCTACTCTTCGTTAACCGCGAAGACAAAAAAATTAAAAAAAAAAAAAAAGAAGGGAGCGAAACGAGGATAGACAAGGCGGATCGCTTGACCGCGAGCTTGTAAAAGTTTATCGGGTGGAAAAATAGACTTCTCCCGAGCGCGCGAGCCCGAGGGAAGCTATACTCTCAAGCGGATAGTAATCGCGTTGTGACAACACGCGCGTTAAAGCCGCGTTAGTAAGGTGGGAGTTTCATTGTGTTTTCTGAGGCAAGGGGACTTGGGTTTGGTTGATGAGTTAATCTTGTTAGAGTGGGTGTGTTGGATTGAAGATTTTTTGTATTTTTTTAAGTTGTGTAATGGAGTACTTTTGAAGGGTATTTTGCTGTCTGGTCGTCATAATTCGGACTCGAATAGAAAGTTAAATGGATCCTAAAGAGTGTCTAAAGTAGGTTGCTTATTTAATATAATTGTGACTTTTAGCTCGTAATTAAAGCCAAGTTTATGCTTAACAAAATCTGAATGACTAGGACTAACTAATCAATTTTCTATTCTGATATCTTATAAAATTCAAAACATCGACTGCTCAATAAGAATGATGCAATAACACGTGCGTAAAAATGCTCTCCACTGCATAAATATTTAAAAGCATGTTAACCTTAACAAAAGCATTTCAACTATAATAACAATGAAACTTGCGCGATTAAAAAACACAATCGAACCGTTTATTACCCAATTTCCTTTAACCCGGCGGAAGTCCCGCTGAAACGAGACTAAGGTGCGCTCGCGGGTCCGTAATGGGAATACTTCTGTTAACAGTGCTCCTCGGCGTTAAATCTTTTAAAAACACTGTTATCCTCCTAATGCGAAACTGCACGCCTAACCCACTTT
>JAPYZB010002138.1:0-12659 GCA_030522745.1 Eupelmus kiefferi
CCGTGGCAGGGTCTATTATAACGGAAAAGAAGTGTTTGCACGATTTGCAGAATCTGTTGGGCTTTTATTTGTGGTATCTTTGTTGGATTCTCGTTATTCGTTGGTAAACCAATCGGAATAGTGTCTGTATTTCCGTTATGATAATTTTATCAATCAAATATGAAAATTATTTTTGTTAAATTTTTTTCTTTTTAGATATTAACGAATAAATTTAAAAGTGAAATTAAACAAAGAAACGTCAAGTAATTTTTATTAATATTTTTTTTAGAAGTTGTATAAAAAACAAAGGTTTGACTTGCTGTAAAGTCAGATCATACATTTTTAATAAAAAAAAAAAGAAAAAAAAACATGATTTATAATCAGGCGGCAAAAAGAATTCTTGTTATTGCTAGCAGTTTGCAAGAATATCGTAAAATCGAGTTCGTAATACATATTTTTGTCTTGTGACAAGTAACTCTTAGACACAAGTCAAAAGGCACACCGAGCATTGACACCTCGATGATTGAAGAAGTCACGTGCACGTCGGGACTGCTGAATTCACCGTCCGTTCACGCGCGATCTACCAATTATACACTTGGTCATTCCAGCTTCTTGAGAGTTACTTGACACCTCCACGTCAATCTAAAAAAATGCTACGTTGCTTCGAGCATATATAAACCTCGATGGCAAAATCACAGATGTGTCGATTTGCGTCTGCCGAGAAGCGAGCACGTGAGGCTTACCACATGTGACTAAAATTTAATTTTTTTTAAATATTTGAAATTTCTTTTTTTAATTCAAGTTGAGATTTTTTTTTATGGCAAACATTTTTTATACACCATTTTCTCGAGTGACTGATTTTAATATCTGATTTATTGTAAAGCCTAAAACAATTTTTTTTACTAAGTACCAAATAAAATTAAACATCTCAATCGATATGATGATGTCAACTGTACAATTATGCAACACTTCTGTGCCGGTCGCGTATATTTACTCATTAGTGTCTTTCTCTTGTCTTTCAAGATACTTTATGACTTAACTTGTATTCTAATTTCAAGGAAGTTTTTAATATTCTGTGCAAGATTTGTTTCTCTTTAAAATTTAAATTAAAATTGACATTTAGATTCTAAAAAAAGAGTAAAGCAAATTTTTTTTATACTCCTTCAATTTGTATTAGTATATCTCCTAATGACGTGCAAATAGCTAAACAAGAGATCACGTGCATCTGGGTTCTATGAAATTATTGCACATTTTCCGCCGACAACTTGGCAATTCTGAGTGCATTGTTTCTCTCGCTTTCTCGAATGATTCGACACCCACGTTAATTTCAAACAGCGCTTCTTAGTTCTGAATGGCTATATAAACTTTAGAAGTAACTTCATGCCTGCTAACTGTAAATACAGAGGCGTGAACGCGATCGATGCACGTGACCAGCATTATATGATTAAATTAATCTTCACTAAGATGAAGCTACAGAAAATTTGTATTGTCGAAGCTTGAAAAATCAAAGTCATTGTTTAATAGGATAGCTCAGTGGACAAGCGTGGGACATTATTGATCAAATTTGTACTGCTCGAGCGTAAGGTTTGCATAATTCTGGCTTGCGTTAACCAGACAATCGATTAAAGATTTGATTTTATTTGAGGTCGTCAAAGGTAATGTGCTTTATGCTTTTGAAGTACGTGTCATATGCTTATACTAAGCGATAATGTAAAAAGTAACCAATAGTCCAAGAAAATTACTAGTACGCATATTAGACTGTTATAATAAAAAACTTTGGTATTAATAAAAATAATAAAATAAAATAAAATAAAATAAAGGTATCATTAATTTAATTTAAAATGAATACAGAATGTACACCTTCAAAGATCACAATGAAACACAGATAGACTCGGCAGACGTATAAAAGCATTTCCGATTTTACTTTTGGAGTTCAAACGCGTCGAATAACGTGGCACTTTTTGAGATTCACGTAGGTGTCGAATAACTCAAAGAAGAAATTAAAATTGCCAAGCACGTGATTGAAAACGTGTTTTATAGTACTCTGTGTCTTTACAAAGTTGTTTAATTGATTCTCAAATTGTAAATGTAGTAAATACGAAAAACTATACTTTATGTTGATATACTGATTTATTAATTTAACTCATTAAAAAATCAAATATTTGAAAGGCTTTAAACTTTTATTTTTTAAAGATTATTGTTACAAATTATTGTTTCAGCTGAAGCAATAAGGAATAAATTAAAAAATAATAAACAGTATTTTTGTCAGGTTGTAAAATATATATTTTTTTTAACAGGTACGCGCACCTTTTTTTGAGCTTGATTGATTTCACGTATTTCTTCAACGTGAGTCGAGCGATCGGCAAAATCTAAAGGAAAACATTAGGTGCCACACTTGTCGCTTATAATTCGACGTGTCTGGGCGATAAGCCAGGTGTTATGAGATCTGGCGTCTACCCAACCAATGACGCGCATCCTTAACACTTTTGCTTTTCAAACGACATTGTCTTCTCTCATTGTCCTGCGAACGCAATTGATTTGAATTACTCGTTGCTCGTATTGTGCAGGTCGTACGATATTCTTTTGCGTCACACTGACACATTGGCAAAACTTAGCACAGGTACCTAATTTCTTCTAAAATATACAATTTTTAGAAACAAAACAACCCTTTTAATAATGTTATACATATGGAATTTGGACCTTATTAGTATCGCATATCATTCCGTATTGGTATGTATTATACTGAATCGTAATTTATTAAATGACCTTTTAATCATATTATCTATTATGCGTAAAAAATTACAAAACGCTTAAAAATGGCTAATTTTTATTTTCTTTATCCGTTATACATTGAACAGGTTGATGTGTCTTTCAAGAATCCTAAAACAATATTGGCTTCAACTATCTCCATTAAGAGATAATATTTGAAAGTGAGTTAATTAATGCAAATGTGCGTCTCTTTGTATTTGATAACAAGTCAGACAAAAAGATAATAATGGCAATGATGTACAGACGTCATGCAGCGTACAGATGATATAATAATGTAATGGTTTGATATTCCAATTTTCGTTTAATTAGGATTCACTTACTTAGAATAAGTTCAAAGTTAAAAGTATAATCTACATTATAAAATAATAATATAAATTAGAAATTTTTGCAAGTTATTTGATCAGATCCTTTGCAAACAATATCAACATTTTTATGCAATAATAAAATACATTTTTATTAATTTAAAATTACTTGGTCTTATATTTTTATTGGAAAATACTATTTTGAGATTTTACCATCTTGCAACAATTTATGTTTAACGTGCTTCTAAAATGTTTAAAACTTAAGTATTATATAAGAAAAAAAATTCAACTTGTCAGATTTCTTTACGAATGGGATCCATATCCAAGGCCAGCCTCTGTCTGGCATTATTACTGCATCCCACAGGCATTATCTTAAGGTCCGTCTAACTGTCTGGAAGTCTCATAATCGGCTACATCAGCTGACAGTCCGCACGCATCAAAAGCATAACAAAGCAATTGCGGAATATCTGGATTTTGATACGTGATATCCAGATAGTTTTTTCTCACCAAAATCTTATGGTGTTGCTTACACCTTCCGCATGTAGCTGAAAAACACAGCGAAAAGTTACTACTTCGCGGAACATGACGATGACAATAAAGATGATGTGAGAGCAGTAAAGAAAGATAAACGAATCGTCTGGGTCTGGCTAGCAGATGCTTCAATCTCTTGTTTATCTCTCCAACTTCATATAGATCCAAAGATACAACCCTGTGATACAAAACCACTGTCACCGTAACGTATCCGCTTTTATCCATTATGACGTCAGCGCCAAATGCTTTGATCAACAGGTACAGATTTTTTCATCTGCGTCACTATTATCGACGATAGGGTATGATCTTCTACTCGATATACTCATGTGACGTGGTTCTTTAGGAGAACTACGTACGTATCAAGCTAATGACGGTCGATAACCATCGCTAAATTTAGATGAAGCATCTATCCAGCTCCAGCTGCTTTCCAAGAAGAGCGTAATCCTCACACGTATGAGATTATGTACCTTTTGGATAAAATGGCCATCGGTTGGATTATCGATTTAATAAGAGTACATATACTCTTATTATGGAAAGCTGGGTCACTATTACGTGGTATGTGACAAAAATCGACGTGCGTACAGAAGACATGATCTTCTATTTTGGTATCGTGGATGACGATAATAAATGTTACGGGGGGCGCTAATTTGGTGCATATAATCACCTCTTTAATGAAAAGATGACATGGATTATATTATGTATTCGTGTATATTCTTGATATTTATGTATTACTCGGTGTTGATTTATGATGTGATTTTTAAGTAGTGCACCGCGATTGTTGCGCTGATTAGTTAGTTGCTAATATAGAGCAAAAGATGGATGTTTATATATTTTAAGGATTTTAAATTAAAAATATTTATTCATTCATTTTTTACTGATGATATAAATTATAACAAAAAAGTATTAAAAAATAAAAATGTATTTTTCTCCACGAGGAGCGTAACATGCGTGCTGTATTTAAATTTAAATTTAAAGAAAAAGATTAGTCTTAAATTATATAGTTTTCTTTTTATCTGTATTTTACCAACTGCAAGAAAACTAAATCAAAATGTATCTAAAAATATTCTGCAATATCTAAAAATAAATTTTCATATATGAAAATATATGAAAATATATAAAAAATAAAAATGCATGCACATTTTTCAAAGATTACCGTAAGTTATGACATATCCCGTTACACGATACTACAAACAAAATACTTTAATTTTATACAAAAATAATGGCGTTCGATTTTGTAATAGTACTTCCTCAATATAATAAAATATATAATATTCCTTAAGAAAATGTCCAATTTTACTAAACTTATCTTTTAATGATACAAATTTTCTAATACAATTTAATGATTATGTATAAAATAGTATAATATATTCTCTTCCTACGTATTAAATCCTCTTTTCTTTATTTAATAACTTCAATGAAAATCTCTCACGAAAAGTTTTTAATTAAATTGATAGCGCTGCGCATGCGGGTATAATAATATTAATGTAAATTGGCCATAAATTTCAAGGGCTAAGCAAGGTTGCAGCATATTGTGGTACATTTTCCTAAGTTTCTTGTAAAAATTTTTTCTTTCGTGTTCATAACAAAGCTTCAGCTTATGCTTACGTTAATTGTTCGATAAGTTCAAGGTGTTTGTTGCTTTGAGTTTGCATCTCATTATACGCATACTTTTTTAAAATACCTTATTAAAAGCTCGCATATTTCCATCATTAAACTACTTTCTGTATCATAATAAAATCAGATTTTATACTTGAGCGATGCAGGCTGACTATAGAATAAAGAGGATGAGAATCGAAACGTTTCGAGCGTAATGAAACTACATGCATTCACTGGTATAACAGATTTATAAATTGATTGTGTTAATTATCTGGAGATTAAATTATGCAATGTTGCACAATATGAATATTGCACAACAGTAGCATAATCAAATCTTCAATCAAATGCATAAATGACACCCCATGTGTAATCCGAAATCCTTACTCAATGTCAAGAGCAGCGAGAAAGCTTGTGTTATCACATATAGATTATTTCAAAGTGATTTTAAACGCTAATTAAAATTGGTTATTTTCAATATTATTGAAGTACATTGTAATATTCTAAATATGAATTTCTATTTATCGCGTAGACCTCATGTACGTAAATTTTACAACTATTGCATTCATATATATAACTACCAAAAAATTTCAATATATTTTAAGAATACGCATGATGATTTACAAATAAAAAAAAATGAAAAATTAGAAGAATTTAATTTAAGAAATTTTAATTCTGCCTACTCTGTATGATTTAGTAACAATATGCGTAAATATGCAATTTATTAACTTCCAAGTGTCAAAAATTGACGATAAATCACGAATTGGTTGCTAAGCGCCTTTTTGCCCACATACAAGTACCGCTCTGGCCTTTCCTAATCAGAGCCTCGCGCAATTCTATTGAAGTGACATTCGCAAATCGTTTTTAATGACGTAAAAGAAGGCATTGAACTGGCCCCACGGAATTTCGAGGTGTTGCTCCACACACACGAAAACGATTTCGAAAATTCTGCATCCGCAGCTGCTGTTGATAGGTCACGCTTTGAATATCGAATGCACCGACGGCTCTGATTTTTGCGTCTCAGATCAAACAATCGCGAAGAGCGATTTTCTGAGCGAGCTTCCTGTTTCTTCAGATGCTGTGGGCGAACGATGAATAAACCGATAAAAATATATTAAAGCGAGCTGGGAATAGTAAATATAAGCTCGTAAAGAAATTGGTAAATAGAAAAATCGTCTTACCTTGATCGTTATGAGGACGATGATCGATAAAGCGATGCCTGAATGCACTGTAATATATATTTAAGAGTTTGCAAATCATTTATTTTGTAACGACGTTGTTCATACATTTTATTGGCAAATAAGAATTGTTACATGTTACATGAATTTGCTTGATCTGTCGATGTCTCCTATTTGTAAGAAGGTATTTCAAAAACTTAATTGAAAAAATCATACCATTTGTAATTATTTTAAAAGATTTATCTGAAAAATTATGTAAAAAATTAGTTATTTAGATTAGTATATTTCTTATTCATAATTAAAATAAGTTAAAAAAAATGTAATAATTAATACAATATCTAATTAATAATTTTACTATATACTTATACGAAACATCAGTAAAATGCTGTATTAATATTTTGAGAACTCAATTAAATCACCTGTTATCTGAAATAAGTCTTTCTCGAACTTTTTAAACTAAGACTTTCCTTAAAGCGATTAAAAATACATCTTTCTATAATCATTTTTTGGGATACATTTTTATGAATATGATTCGTCGTTATGTGAAAATTATCAAATTTGTTTACAAAGTCGATTATCGCGTTAAGAAAAAGGAAAAAAATTGACTCATCACCATGACAAGATTTATCAATGAAAACTTCCATCGAACTGATCAAAGCAGTTGGCGCCTTCCTTATCGTCTCACTCTTATCAAATCTTTACTAGAACTCCTAAAAATAAAAATATCGTAGATTTAACGAAATTAAACTCATCGTCTGGTGCAATGTATCCTTCATTCTTGAATGAACATTTTATCGCTATTTTTCTTCTTAATGAGTCAAAACGTTACCAAAATAATTTGATAACGTATTTCCCTGTACTTCAATTTTTATATTGAAAATGTAGTATCTTAACTATTTCAAACTGCCCATTACAAGTCAGCTATTTTTTTTAGCTAAAGTTTTCTCTATATAAGTTTTTACGATCGGCAAAGAATTTTCAAACTCAGCTTTTTTAAACTTTAAATGTACACACTTTTACTGCACATTACTAAGTACTGTAAAAAAATAAGACTTCATTCCATTCTCAGGTTATTACTGAACGTTTCAGAAGAAACTCAAGATTTCCATACAAAGCGTGCCGTTCACCGCTATCCCTCGGCACGAGGCTCACCCATACCCACCGTCTTTAAATAACCAAATCGAAATACAATTACCCTCCAACAATAGCAAACCACATCGCCACTCCGTAAATACCCAGTTCAATTCAATAAAGCGACAAATATATCGGTTATTAATAACCAGCGCAACGAGGCGCCGTCTATATATACACCTGCTCCGCAGTCGTCAACGGGCTTCGTTATACGCAGTGTCTCACGTTTTACCTCCTCAATGTGTGCACCGCGCCTTTCTATTCTCGTCGTTCCGCGCTAGGTTCAGGGGCTCGCTGCTCCTGATAATAGAGGAGAGCAGATAAAGACGATGCGCCGCAGCGAGCAGGCTATTTCTGGCGCGGATAATCTAGCGGGCCGGTCAATCCTCCGGCGACTACCGGCTATTTATAGAGGCGCTAGGCGCGCAGGTTGTAGCCGACTTAACGATCTATACGCTTACCTATGCCGCGCGCGCGCAAGACGTCTCTTAGGTACGTCGATGTTGTCCTGGGTTTTATAAGGGGCTGCCTATATGGGCGTGCAGAGGATGGATATGTCTTTTTTGCTCGGGATCGTTTTGTTGTCGCGGGTAATTGCGTTTGCGGGGTTGAAGAACCGGCGATCAAACGCGTTTCTGCGCTACCGTGAAGCTCGTTTTCTGGTTAAAGCGAGCTTGGAGAATGCTGGTGTCGAGATTGCGGATGAATTTAAGAGCTTAATGAATTAATGGCGCGCTGATCGTAATGAGAAAATGTTTCAGGGGATTTTAAAATACAAACATTGTAATCTAGGCATAACAAAGGTAGATGCAACCGCGAGGTAGTAAAGGATCAAAGACTTTTACTCGTATCGACGTCGTTGCTCAATTAAAGAGATAAAAACAATCACTTGCAGAAAGGTAACTGACCGATATCCAGAATGCCTCCACACACAGGAACAATAAATAACCTCCGAATCATCGATCACGTAAATAATCTCTCTCAAATCCTTGCCGAAATACACACATCCGATGTAAATCGTTATCCCGAGCATTTAGGCGCATAAACAATCTAACATGGCTTTGTTATGCTTATTATAGCTGCAAGCCGACGACCCGCGCATCCACATGTCCCTCGGCGGCCATGGGGAAACTGGTTCCGCCGTTTGTTTTTCTTCCTGTTTGCAGACCGCGGACTGGCCGGTACTAACCGGCGCGTCGTTTCGGGAAAAAGTTTAATGGCACGCGAGCGCTGAGTAATTGATACGTCCACGAATGCTGGGCTCGATCTCGCTCGTTGAGGGATCGAGGTATTATAGCTCTGCGAAGAGAAACGCGCGATGCAGTAAAAACAATTTCTGTTGGTGATTCTGTGGTTAATCGGCACTATATTTTTGAAAATCGGTACTAGTAGCTCAGCAATGAACTATTTTAGTCGCGAGCGAATATTGGTGATAAGTCGGGATCGTTAGGCTCGTGGCGGCAAAACAACTGTATGCAGATTTCCGCCGGTCTATTTCGAGAAGTCCACGGGATCTAAAAATACGGCTCAATAAAGGCCCGGTATAATTTTATCTCGCCTCACTTTCTCAAACATCAATTATTCAAGAAGCGCGAGCGCGTGCGAGCCGCTTTGCGTCAACAATGTCACGCCTCGAAACGGCTCAATGCCTCGGCGGAAAGCTCATTTTTCTCCGTCGAAAGCGATAAATCGATGCGTTTGCCCGGCGAGATGAGCAAATTCGCACTTATCGCCGGATTCGTTACGATTTATCAGAGGCAAGCACCGCGAGGCTACCTCTGACGTATACCGGTGGGAGGAGGCTCCAAAAATAAAGGCTGCGTTCTGATTCTGTTTTGCGGCTTGATAAACGATGCGCAGAAGGAGCTGCATAGTGTAACGATAGCTTCCTGGAAGGAAGCTGATCCCGCTACGCAGGAGCCATCATCGATGCCGCCCAAGTGGCTGATGGCATCGCGGAACGGTTTTGTCTTTCGGCGAAGATACGAGAGGTCAGGCGGTGTTTTGTATCGATAGAAATCGATGTTTGTCTTTGTCGATAAGTGGGATTGAAATGCGAGTATTTATAGACCGACCGCGTTGATATGCTATAAATAATCTTAAATTTAGTTAAACACTTCAGGTCGAAAATACCAACTATTTCAGGAATGGAAGGGTTAACTTTTGCCGTTCACCGAGCAAGAATGTAAAAAGGAGACGATCCACCATCGCCCTCCGATCTACCACGAGCTTAACTCATGCATCTTCCTCATCTAAAATTAGCCACCGCCAAGTAAAGCTCTAACTAGCTTCCAAATTTACCATCCGTCTCGCCCGAAAGGAAAAGCCCTTTGGCTGTCGTAATTAGCCCAAGGACTGCTCTGTCTCTCGGTGCGCTGAGGAAATCCACGTGATAGGCACGTGCAGCTCGACTCGTGGAATACGCCGGGACCTTAGGTGCGCGCACCGAGAGCGGCTTCTTTCGCCCTCGCCTCGCGGCTTCCACCCCAGACGGAAAGTTTCGCTTGCGGTGCGAGGAAGAAACTTTCCGACCACCCCTTCTCCGATACTAGCGGTGCGTTTCCTTTAGCCCCGCTGGGAAACCTCTGCTGCACGTGGCTAACGTGACGCTCGGCGTGATGGCAGATTTGGACGAGCTTGCAGGGATTTTGATTAAGAGGGAGCAGGTTTGATGATGGGATGGATTGACGAAATTGTAAAAGCAGAGTTGAGAATTTATTGGATTGTGAAGTGGCTATTGCTCTGGCCTTGAGTTTCAGAGTGATTTGTTGCATCAGCGCTAATTTGTCATTGTTGCAGCGGCCTACTGTATGTTTACGGTTACTCAATTAAACAATTGATCAATCATCGGGAGAATAAATTTAATTTATCATCTGCACTTGAATTTTGTCGCTTTTATCGGAGTATGTGGCGAAGGTAATCCTTGAGGGAATGTTGTTGTAATAAACAATTGGAATCTTATCTTGTGCTTTTAAAAAATTCAAAGTTTGTCCTTATCTACTTAATTATATGCATAATAAAATTTATAAATTTGCACAAGATTTGCATTAATTATAAATTAATCATTTATTTAAATCTGTAATTACTCGCATCCGCGTTATCTTATCGCATTTAATAGTGGATTTTCAAATTTCTTTGTTGAATATTCGGTGACCTTAATTTTTTTTTTTTTTTATTTGAAAGATAAGCCAGAAAACACTATATTGTTTGACTGTGATTACCCACGATTAATTGATTAATATCATTTAAGTTAAATATTTTTAATTGACACTTTTTATTTGATGTTTTTAAAGATCGTTAATACGTGAGAGATATCACATAGATGCACACAGATCTGCATATTTATTCTGTAGTAATAAATTTCTAACAAGGACTATTTTGAATTTTAAATATGAAAAAGTTGCTTACACGCGATAAAGTGGACGTTAATTTCGTATGACTAGCTGATTTAATTATCCTCTTGCAAAAACCGTTTACTGCAATGATGAAACGTCTTTATTTACTTTTATCGCTACAAAAACTAGAAAAAGCATTTGTTTATTCCCAAATAACTTTTCCAACTTCAAACCAATTTATCAGAATTCCACAAAGCTCCCCACCACGAAAGCAAACACCTCGCGCGCACGCGACATCATTTTCCCCCGAAAAAAATCTTTCCCGTCCCCCACCACGTGTAGAACCTACTTTCTCCATTTCCCAGCCCCGAGAGCTTTTTTAATCTTGCAACAATAGCCCGCCCTTCGACAGCAGAAAATTACAAAATCAATTATGAAGGAAGTAAAAAGGACGGGGGGAGGCACGTGCCTCTTCGCATTATTCCAGCCAAGTCGCGCAAGAAAAGAAAAGCTCGCACGTGCAGCAGCACCCCTCAAAGATCCCATATATATATACGCGAGTAGGGCGCGCAGGGAAAAGCCATATGATGCCGCGCAAGATGCATCGTGAAATCTTGGCAAGAAAAAGGGGTCTACTCCTACTCTCCTGAGGAGTACAGCGTTGCTAGGCTACGCGATGCGCGCCGCGTGCCCCGTATATGAAACTTCCTCCGATTTCGCTGCTGGGGAGGCGGAAAACTCACGGGTGCTGTGCGGCTTCTGTGGGTAGGTCGTTTGATTTTTTTTTCACGCGCGGAAGCGAGTTTTATTTTTAGAGCCGGAAACTGGAATTGTTATTCGCACGCGCTGATAGAAAGATCAATGTGGACGCGAGAAAGTGGACGGGAGGGGAGTGGAGTTGGTTTTAAATTTTAATGTGGATTTTGGGTTTGGTGGAAGGGGCTGGTTTTATGAATAGTCTTTCTGGGTTAATTTACTTTCTATCAAATTATTCATACAATTTTTTTTAATTAAGATTAATTGGATGCTAAAATAAAGGATAAAGGTTTTAAAAATGGACGTTTGTGAAGATAAAACTTTCCAAAATTGAGAAAATTTAAAAAACGTATTTATTTATATTAAAAATAAATGAATTTATCATTTTTCGAAATTTTTAATCTCACAAGTGATATTTTACGGTATTTTTGATTTTCATTTTCACAAAGATACTACAGTTGTCTTTCAAATTTTATGTATCTGTACTCAGGATCGCACTTTTGAAATTTCTTTATAAATTTAAACTAATTAAAATTAATTATATTTTAATTAATACTTCTCATTTAACCCACTTCAATACTTGTGATTTCTTACTCGAAGCTCACTTTCTCATAAGCCGAGACTCCCAATTTCCTTCGCAAACATTTGGATTACCTTTCTTTTTTAGTGCCCTTGCAAAACCTGTACATCATCCACATTATAAACAAAAAAAAATAATTTCCCTTTACTCTACCCAAAAAAAAATTAACCACGCGAAAATTCTTTCAAAACCGCAGCGTGCCCCCTCAGCAAATAAAAATCAACAACAACACAACAACAGGCCACCAAACGCTAAATAACAAATCACATAACAGAACTTTCGAAAATAAGCCTTCACCGTTAGCTGCCCCACCGTCGATAATTACCCCGCCCCTCGGCAACATATATCTCATCAGCCAGAAGGAAAGCACAGGCGAGAGAGAAAGAAAAAGGTATACGCAGAGAAGACTAACTCACATGAGCGCGGCGCTCAAAGATCCCCGCCAGAGATTGCGGCAATTTTTTTCTCCCAAATATAGTTTGCATCCGGTCCGAGTCTGCCATAC
>JAPYZB010002139.1:0-12658 GCA_030522745.1 Eupelmus kiefferi
GCTGGCTCCTGGCTGTGATGGCGTAGCTGGCGATGCCCGCCCGAGCCGGCGTGCTCATGATTACTGTACCAGGGCACCGTCGAAGTAGCCGTCGTCGCCATCGCCTCGACTAACCGAACCAGACTCGCCGCTCATTTAACTTTTATCCTTATCCGCCAAACGCTACCGCCGCCTCGCTACTCCTCTGCGCGCGCGCGCACTAGCCAATTGTTCTTTAAACCGAGCGGCTAAGCGTTCATTGCGCGTACTTACTTGTTGCGGTCGCGCTGCTTTTCTCTCCCTCTCTCTATGCACTTGTGCAGGAAACGAAACTTTTGCGACGCTTTCTGAAATTCGACCATTTCATTAGATTGCTTTTCAGACTCAACTATCCCCTCAAGCAATTTCATTTACTTTTCACTCAAAAGACAAAAAAATAAAGAAATTATTTGAATGAACGAAAAAATTTATTCGAATGATAAAGTGGTCAACGTTAGTTAATAAGTCCCCCCTCTTCAGGACTGTTCAAGAATTTTATGAAATATGCAAATGCAACACATTACTTGAAATACTTATTAAAGATTTGTTGAGGCATAAAAATCTTTTAAATCTGAGATTTCATTGCTCTTGAGCGAAATATTTCAAATAATTTAATTAAATAGTTTTGATTAATTCCCAAGATTATTCCCCTTTTGTTTGTCAACAATGGCTCGCGCTCCTGGAAAAGTAATGAAACTCGAGAGGTAACCGTGTCGCGCAAACTTTTGAAAACGCTCCCGTTATATTATCTCCCTATAAGAGGATTATGAAATTCCATTAAAAATCCGAAAGTACCGCGAGCAGAAGCAGTTTTGCTCCAACTGTCGCGCGCGACTATTCATAGCGAGGATAAGAAAATCAGCCGAATCATCGTCGAAGGGCCTAACCCCCAAGACGATCCACGACGTCGCGGCCATCCAAAAACAATAATAATAATTTTCCCCCTCGTCGCCACGGGATATTTAGCCTTAGAGGCGCACATAGCTGGGGTATATATATCTCCTCTCTGATTTTTCGACCTATACAAACACTGCGTGCGCGCGCGCGCGTGTGTGTGTGTGTGTGTGTACACTGTCATGATATTGAGGTGTAGGCTCGATTATTGATGGTTCAGCGGCTCGTTCGTCTTTCATTAACAGCTCGGCTACGATTGTTTTATTGGTCCATTTTGAGGAGTCTGTCTACTCTCGCGCGCAGAGCGAGACTCGTTGGCTGTATCAGTGCTATATTGATGTGGTGTATGATGTACACAAACATCAATCGGCACCACCTGATTTATGATTCATGAAAGCGCGCCGAATTCGTCGTTCCTTTTGCCTAATTGACGTAGGCGAACTTTAATTACGTTTTATTAATCGCGCCTTTTATTGGATTTCGACCGTCGGGATCGAATTAAGGCTCTTGGGAACTTTTCCATGGAAATTTGTAATTTCGTCGTTACTCGAGTTTTGCACTTTACGAGCACGAGCCTCTAATGGAAATTGTATTTCCAAATCGTATCCAACTGAAATTTATTGCTTTAACGATAAGATCGAACAAATGCTTTTAAAAAATGGCTCGATTAATATTAAATCGTAATACATTGAATACTCGAGACATTTTAATTATTATTATCCAGGCGTATAACTCTCATATAACTTTATATATTTTATGAAGATTTAACCTTTATAGATATATATATACCTATTATGTATTGACTAGTGGATTTTGGACTGGTTTTAACAAAACTAGAAAGGATATACACATATCCCGCATTACTTAGGCTGTAGTTAAAAATCACATAAACTGACTGTAAATAAGGTTGTTAGAAAAATTGGCAATAATAAACTCAGTGTCTCGCTGCTGTTATTCTCATAATTAATATTCCCCGGGGCAAAAGTTTGTCATTGCGAGGAAGGAAGTTAAGCACGCTAATATAATTATTCGGCTATTCACAAAATTATTCAACGCGGAAAAATTACGACTCTAATGTACATTAGCGCATGAGAAACTTTCTTCTTCCCGCAAGTGCTTGTTAAAATGAAAACGGTTGTGCGTCCGTTTGGCTCTTTTTCGCCTGAAAAATACGCAACGTGGCTCTCGCTACGCATTCTTCGTAAATGGAAGCTTCGAAAAAAGTGATCCCGCTCGTTTTTCAGCCGGCTCAGACAAAGAGAGAACTTTTCTTTTTTCCTCAGACCCTCGAAATTTAACAAGCCAAGTTTTGCATTTTTTAGATTTAATGCCCTCAGCTCATTCGAGTTATGTATGACCCTTTCTTATTTATTTTTTACATTTATCAACAAGATTTATCATATGTAGAAATTTCATGTTCTAATTAACAGACAACTTTTTTTTTTATATTTCGTTATCGTTCAAGTCTTTATCTCAAATCATCGTTAAAAGGACGTATAAACGTCAATACATCAAAGCTAAATTATTTTTTATAACAAGCTTTATTACAACTACCTCCAAGAAAATAAAACTACAATTACCATTTTCTTCTAACTAACCAACTACCTAAATCTTAAAACTTACTTAAGCTGGAGAGCATGAAAACTTAATTATTATACTCTGAAAGTTTAAAGCTTCAATGTACTTCATTATACTGAACGAAAACAAAATTAGATCTTCAGCGTAATCTTTATCAATACTTTGACATTTTTTAATAATCAAAATTCAAAAAAGTATGTGGTTTTCTAGAAAACTTGAATGAAGAAAATTTTTAATAAAATTCTTAATCACGCAGCTTAAGTTAAATTGCTTTCGATAAAAACATGAACGGTAAAATTTAAAAGCCCGGTGATGTATAAGTATGTATCTCGAGTGGTATTCTAAAAAAAAAGAGCGAAAAAAGGTATTCTGCAATTGAGTTGATTTTGCCTAGAATTCGCGCGCATAGAGACTCGGCGTCCCTCCCCACTTAAAGTCCGGAGCAAAACAAAACATTTTCCAAGCGCTCTGATGAAATTTTCGCCTCACTCTCGCGGCAGGTATATAGGTATATAGTATAACACAAGCCGAGCTCGAAAAATCCAGAGCCGCCTCACTCTCTTGGCGCACTGGCGACGTCTAGTTGCAACGACGCGCAGATACAAATGATAAAAGCACACACAATGTAGGTACACTCCGAGTTTTTCTTTCGTCCCAGCTACGTGCGCTAAGAGACGAAAGCATTTTTTACCACTGAAACTGCTTGAGCCTGCAAACGTGTCTGCTCTCAAGTGAGGAAAAAGAATAAAGGAGCCACAGAGGGAGATTGCACTACTTACGAACGACGACAGGGAATGAAAACAAACGCGTGCTCGCTCGCGGGACAGGACAAAGCCAAGTTATTGTATATATGATTATATATATATATGTAAATACGCGCCTCACCGGCTGTGCCGAGTGCCTGGCGGAAACTGAACTGGCAGTCTGGCAGCGCGCGTGCCGCCAGCGTCGTTGTCCTATCTCCGTCTCTCCCCGTGCTGCTTTAGGTACTGCGCGCGCGCGCGCTACTCGCGCTTCACGCTCACGCGACCCCGCGCCGGGAGCCGCCACCGACGCGCTGCTATACGCTAAAAAGATACTCGCGCGGCCGTATTTATACCCCTATATACAAGTAAATTTCTGCGCCTCAGATGCAGCTGCAATTTTTTTGCATTTTTTTTCTTTTTTGCAATATGTCTAATTTTTATGGACTGAAATGGCGCTTATTTCACCTTGAGACTTGGTATTTTTTTCTACTGATTTTTGTCGAACGGGGTGTACATGTAAACAGCTGAACAACTTTATAAGTTACCTTGTAGATTTCATTCTTCGTTTTTCAGGAAATATAAGTTGATGTAGTTTTTTTGGCTTTCATTTCAGCAAGCTTTTTCTGTTTCACCGCAGACAATATCCAAAGTTTTTTATACCCTCAAGAACTCTTCTCGTTTTACGCCCTATCAGCAAAGTGATTGTTTAACGTATTTCTCAGGTAAGTGAAGATTCTACTACGAAAATTTCAGACTTCAGTTTTTATGTTCACTAAAGAAAAGGGAAATATGGAGGGACCTTATAAGCATTATTTTCTTTCAGTAAAAGTGAGTTTGTAATATAGTTTTAAACTTGATCCTGCACTTATATGTATATATGTGTTGTTTCTAAAGAATTCGAAAAAGTAAAAGGCTAGATTTAAAGTATTTTATGGAACAATATACGGCAACGCTCTTTTTTTTCATATTTTTCAATCTAAAAATACTGCTTACTATGCGTCCCGAATGAAAATAGTTGGCGTGCAATAAAATTTTTACGATAGTATTTTACTGAAATAAAGTAAAGAGGAAAAGTATTTTTTATAGCTTAAGTTTATAAAAGTCTGAGGAAATTCGGGTGCGAGTATTATATATTTATACGATTTATAATTTATAGGAGCCAACGAAAAGTGAGTATATAAAATAAAATATTTTCCAAATCGAGGGATACTGCAGTATAATTAACTAAAAATGTTTAAGCTAACTCAAATTGAATGTACATTAAGTAATTACGTAGGAAAGGTAGAGCGAGCGTATTTTCACTGTTAGAGCTCTAGACTCAGTGATATTTACGATACAAATTTAACTTTTCAAGGAGCGATCTTTCTTCCTTAAAAGACTACCTCGAAACTTTCATTTTTTTTCTCTAAAACAGCTGTGAAGGTTTAACTTGGGCATATTTTAAATTTACACTAACCGCGACTAAATTCATTTGCAAACTATTGTTTATATTTACAATCTCATACCTTAAAGCGCTATTTACGTTTGCTATTTTAAAAAATGTTAAAAAATGTTAAATATATATGTTTTTATGACTTATTTAACTTTACATGAGTAGATACATATTAAGTTCTTTTATCGAAGAGATTGGCCCTTATTACAACACGAATCTTGGAAAATATAAATATAATTCAATAAAAACTTGGTTGATCGTGATAGATTATGAAACTTGTTTATACCGGATGTAGTTTTTACGATATAGTATATATCTCAAGATAATTTACTTGAGGATAATATTTTCTAAATGCATATTTTCTTAGACTATGATTTTTTAACAGAGAAAATGACAGTTTTCAGTTAAAAAATAATGACTATAATAAACGTTAGATTATGGAAAGTCGAAAATGAAAAATCTCAGCTTCAGTGAAAGGATTACTCAAAAAAAAAAATTGCAATCATAATGCGAGAATTTTTCATTTCCTCCGTCGTTACAATTTCCGCGTACTCTGACGAAGAAAAAAAGAGAAAGAGAGAGAAAAGCACGATACGGCTTTGGCAGCATGAGGGCCATTAAAATACTCGTAGGCTAGCGCACATGCGTATCTGCGCGCGAGCGCAGGCAGGCGTTATGTACATACATGAACCGCGCTCTTATCCGTCGCTTTCGAATCAACATCGATCGCCATACTCAATAATTTACAAGACGGCGAGCTTGCGCGCGCTATAGCTACACTTGGGAAACGGAAGTTTAACGGCGACGCGGACTTTACGAGGAGCGCCCGATAAAATGATAATCTGGTCGAAAGTCTTTGATTCGCGGCGCGAGAAAATTTGCCCGCGACCTTGACCTACTGCCCAGAAGTGTTTGCTTCGCGCGTGATCCGCTGCGCTGAGGGCCGTTCTTTCAAAGGGGTTGCGCGCACGGCTTTATGGGACGGACAAGAGTTAAACAGGATAAATCCCCCTTTAAAATGCAAGCCTTTTTACATTTTCTCTTTTTTCTTTTTTTTTTGTCATTACTCCTCATACGCAGGTAGACGGCGCTGGTTTGCTTTTATCATTTTATTTTTAGACGTGCCAGGTTATTTTTGAACAGGCAAGCCGTAACCTGCCCAATCGACATAAGGAGCATTTTTACAGAGAGCCATTTCTTCTGGCGATATATATTTGCGGATGCTAGAACATTTATTCTAATAATAATTATTGTTAAACCTAATGGCCGAAGTTAGTTAGGTCAATAAAGTGAATTTGATGTTTTTATTATGTTTATTTACTACTAACAAACTAAATCCATAATAATTAATCTTCCAAGTAGAAGATTAATTTGTTAGGCCTTAGGTCTATGACCTTTGTACTATACCTACACTATATAGACTCATACATTAGAGCTTGTTTCAATTAATCTCTAAATTTAAGAAATAATTTTAAAAATCCAGGAAACTTTTTAGTAAACTGCTTTTTAACTTTATTTTTTAACGGATTTTTTAAATGTATCTTCTGATTAGTTATAATTACCGGTGCTCATCGTCCAGCCAGCAATTAACAAATCATTAGCAATGGGCTGACGAAAAGCAGCAGCAGCAGCAGCAGCACAGCCGGCATCTCTCCGTCCGCAGTATCTCCGCTTGAGGCGCGCACTTGTGCTGCGGTTCAACAAACGACTGAAGTGGCACGCGTCGTCCAGCGCGCGTACACTCTCACGCATCTAAGCCAGTATGCTCAGAGCAAGCACGCGCCGGCAAATTCAGCTTTAATTGCAAAGTCCCGCAATACAACGGCGACGACGGCGACGGCAGCGCCCGCTAAATAAAGCTTGACGCCAATTAATTGACGCGCCGCAGATCCAATGATTTTCTCAACTTCATCATACAGCGCTGTGGTCCTTTAATTTGACGTGCGCCAGCTGCCTATAGCCTAGCTCCGCGAGCTCCTCGAAGGGAGCCGCAGCCTCGCCTCGTCCAATTAAAGCTAATTAAGCGTGGGCCGCTTCGCGCCAGGGAGCTCGCTCGCTCCGTAAGATGCTGCCAAACAGTCCTGACGAATGAGGATCACTCGCTTTTATCATCCGTTTCTTCGATTGCTCGATATATCGAGTCGGAACGATGCACACAATCCTCGAATACACCATCAGACTATAGCAGTATATCTAAATAATGTTTTGTTAAATTATTTATTAAAAATTAAAATTCACAAGTCTAAAATGTTGAAAGCATCTTTTATAGGGCAAAACGACAAAGGTACAGATCCCTTACAGTGTAGTACTGCCAAGAAGATATACAGCTGTAGATACAGAGTAGCTCGTGGATAGCTGTAGAGCACGATTTATCATAACGATTTTGCTATACAAGAGCCAAAAGTAATATGCGCTGGTTGCAACTATCTGCATTACTTACTAAATTTCCGAATTTCTGGCATGTACTGGATTTTTTATTACTCAGCCGTGCAGCTGCAGCCTTGTCTTATAACTCGCTGCGTACCTTGCCATGATGTGTCTTGGATAAAATGCGCAATTTTATATTCCATGTTATATAGGCCGCCTCTAAATTAGCGTCGCGACAGCTGCGCAAAAACACGTCTCCAAAATCATCGGCACGTGCTGACGGTCCCTTATTATAACTACTTGTTTATCCCACCATATAGAGGCACAATGCAACCGCCGCTCGTCTTTCTTTCTCTGCGTCTCTCGTCTCTTGTCGAGAGGACGTTCATCCCCCGGGGCGCTCGACCTTTCGCGCGCACTATATAATTTTCCGGCTCTCTGCGTGCACATCACGCGTATATGTACTATGTGTATACAGCGTGTACGCGGGGAAAAATATAGCGAGAAAGAGAAAAAAGATCGATCGCCGCGCAAGCTTTCTTATTATACGTGGGAGGTGTCGACGCTGATTGCCGCCTCCAGCGTTCCTATATACACATACATATATATGTATATGTATAAGCTTCGGAAGAGAGAGAGAGAGAGCTCGAGGATACTTCCACTTTTTTCCCCTGATGCAATTTTTTCCCTCCGCGAGGGAAAGCTTAATTATCGTGGCTGTAAGTGGTGCTGTTGACACGTGCCCGCCGTGCTGCGGACGCCAGCTTCATTATTACTTACTTATATACTTATAGCAAATCATCGCTTGCCCTCGCTATTTTTCGCGAGAAAAGTCGCTCCGCTATTTTAATTAATTTTAACTGCTAATTTTTTACTTTCCGACGATTATTACCCAGTCATCCTACTGGCTTCCTCGCGCTTCCTAGCTTTCTATTCCTTTTTTCTTTCTAATCAAATGACAAATTTAAGCATGTCACGCTGTGAGATCGACATTAAAAATCTAAATAAAATGCACTTTATCAATTTTACGAAGTAATTAAGACTTTTTTCATAACTTTTGAAATATTTTTTAAAACAAGTTTGCAGACATAAATATAATCCTCCGAATAGAATAAACTAAATATTTAAAATAGATAAAAGTCTTAAAAACTTAATTAACAAAATCCTTTGTCCTTACATCCATTACAGACGCCACCAGAGTACATCCGCACAAGCCGTATAAAAATATTTTCTTAATGACCTCATCCAGGAACACAAAGGAGCGCCAAGAAATAAACCCCCCCCCCCGCTCCAGACAAATAAAAAGTGTCCATTTCAAAAGGAAAGCGAGTGCGCAGCACTGCCGGCTGAGGAGCTCGATATAGTATATACGCATAAAAGAGAGAAGATCCGAGGAGCCGTCCTCTCGGCTTTTCTTCCTACTTTCTGGCCCCTCGCTTTCATTTCGCTGCCTTTCCTCGTCTCTTCTTTATTTTTCTGCGCGACGAGATCTCGCGCCGAGACGACGATAAATCGGCCGTTATCCTTTTCGGCTGCGATTTTTCATTTCACTCGCATTGCCCGCCGGAAGCCGGGGCTGCACTTCTGCCTTTCTCACTTTCTGCCTTTTAATACGTTTATTCAATTTCACTTGCCGAATCCTACTTCCTCGACTTTCAATCTCCTCGATCTGCTACAGCTTTTTTATTCATTAATTTAACAGCAATATAGATTATTCGAATTTATTTATTCATTTTTTCTAGGACGCATAATTTATTAGTTTTCATTTCATTCTTATAGAAAGCGCAAACTGCGAGGCAGTTTGAGCAGCAACGTTAAACTATTATTAATCGTTGAGGAATTAGCAGAAAAAGTTTAAGTTTTAATGCACGTGCCTCTGTCTGTATTACAACTCTTAGAATCGCATTTTCCGGTTGATTGAGCTTTTAAGTACAGGTCGACTGGACATTCCTAAAACATAAATATTATATATACATTAATATCACAAGTTGCTTTTGACATTGAGAAAATACCTATTATTGGCTATTATTATAAAGAAGCCTCAGTTAAACCTTAAATATATAATATACGGATATATAATCGATTAACTTTATTCAATTAATTTTGAATTTTTATAAAATCTATCTGACTGTAGAAGGAAATCTTTATGAGATGTATCTCTTAACTTTAAGAAAAAATTACAATTTTAATCAAAGAGATATTTTCTTGCAACAAATAATTCAAGTGAAATAAAATAATTGATCTCAGCAATAATTATCGATTAAGTAACAATGGCATTTTTATATTGTCTTAATTAAGTTTGTAAAATAAAGAAAAGCAAAGCAAGCTTTCTCTTGTTATGAAGAAGGAAAAAAATGTCAATTTTAATGAAAGAATAATTGGCCAGAATAAGAGAATTGAAAGTGAAAGGACAGAGGCTGATTGTGGAGAGGCAGTAAGCCAGAAATCAGAGCAGTCCTGAATTTTCATCAGTGTAGCCTCATTCTGAGGGCCCGTAAATCATCGTACCTCTTCGCTGCTATTCTTGGGCTGCTCGACTGTCTCACCCGGGTTCAGCGCTATGTTAACCAGTCTGGGCAGCTCGCGCAAAGTGTAGGGCGCCTCGACGAGCCAGACGCTTCCTGTCTCGGCGTACGCCAGCAGGTGATCCAGCACCGTACCCAGTCGGCTAGTGTCTTTGCTCCTAAAACACCAAAAGATCATTTTTTATTTCTTATTTCTTATGTCTTTTTAGTTAATTAAGTTACCGATAATGGAGGCTCGAGCCTGACTTGCAATTTACAATTAGTTTTATTAGAGCGTTTGTGAAACGCGAGCAAACGAGGATATTATTGATCGATATATATCGATCGCTATAGATTAGAGGAGCCTATCTGCTATATTTACTTGCGCAGCTCGCTCATCGATCAAATTACCAGTTGAATCATTTTTTAAACTCCTTATTTATTTTCGCGTTATTTGCCAAGTAGAAAACGTTATGTCAAATATTTAAAAGTGGAATATCGATTTTAGTCTTTGGAATTTGATGAAATTTGATGAGAGTATTGTGAGCTGAGAAATGAATAAATATGTGTTTGATAATCGACAGTGACAGATGTCTGTTACAACCCCACTGTTTCTACTGACACAATACTTTTATGAATATAAACAGCGTATAACGCCCATTAAAAGCCAAATTGAAAAAATAAAAACAAAACAAAATAGATAAACCAAAAAAAAAGAAAGAAAATATTAAATAAATAATTAAAGGCATCGGGTGCTGCGATACAAACTTATCCTTGAACTTTAAATAGAAAATCTTATTTATCCCTTTTGAAAATTGAGCAGACTTGAGCTGAAAGCCCTTAAAAAATTCAAACTCTCTCCTTGGTCGTTTTTTCCCGAAACAAAGAAAAATCCATAAATATCTGCTCCAACCGGCAGCCGGCAGCCGGCAGCGAAGCCAATAACCCGCAGCGCTCAAACGAAGGAAGAAGTGCGTTCGCGTGAAAGAAAGCGCCACCCTCGAGAGCCTCAGCAAAGCCCCTGGAAAAACAAAAAAAAAGAAGCAGCCATTCCCCCAAAACTCACGGATCAGGCGCGCAAGATAGATCTCTGCAGGTTCTCTCGTCCCTCCAGCTGAGCAGTTCCGGATGCTCCGGTAGGCCGATCGACTCGATGGTTCGGTTGGCCGGACACATAGCCACCAGCCTCACGCCCGTTTCCTCCACAGGAAAATGTCTCTAAAGTGCGTGAGAAAATAATAAGCTGCTATAGGTATATGCGTGTATAGCTATACGCCTAATCGATATATGCCTGCGCTTCTCTCGCTGATCGCTCGCTAAGGATTGCTCCCAGCCAGCCAGCCCTATATACTTGGCTTATATATGTACGCACGTATGCGTATACACCGGGAGCCGATGGCTAGATTTGGATAAAGCCCCGGCTGAGGAGCTTTAAGGAAAATTATATCCGTATACGTTAGGATTGAAAATTAGATCGGATCCTATTGTTGGGCTGAGCTTGCTTCTTTTTTTTGCCACTTTCTTTTTCTTCGAGGATGTACCGCGCGCGCGAGTGATTTCACGGCTTTCTGGCCGTTTAATAGCGCCCGTTTCTCTTCTGGGACTAAGGATTGTAAATAGAGTATTATATTTCAGTTGAGATTAAAGTGATTCCAAGTATGCCAAGCTGTTCTATATAGAAGCGATATTGGAAAAGACTATGCCAGCTCCCTATTAGCATGCCGCTTCGCTATAATCATTGCAAACATTTTATAACTTACATTATTTAAACAGCTGCTTCATTAAAAAGCTGCTCTTGAGAACTATAATTATTCAATTTCAAGAAGCAATTTTCAACGTTTACCAAACATCTTTCTGAGCTTCATCAAAGATGCGAGGTTAAAAATTTTGAATAAAAGGCTTTGTCAGCTGCTATGAAAATTATTGGCTATAGCTGCAGCTAGTTGGGCGAAAGTAATAAAAGTAAGAAAGCTTGTTTTTAGGCGCGTGTCTGCAGCGAGAGAGAAAAAATTAATTTTACTAGAGCGAGGCATAGCGAGAAGAAAAGGAGATTTCGAATTGGCTATGGAGCGAGCAGTTTATAATATTCATTAATCTCTATGTTGGCCGGCTCGCGCGCAGAGGCGCTCAGCGAGTAGCGCATATATACAAACAACAACAATAATCGGCTAAACAAAAGCTACGATCCCGGGGCGCAAAAATAAAGGGTCCCCGCTATATATATACACACTCTCACGGCAGCCAAATAATACTCGGAGCTCTCCGCCCCCCAAGGCCGACCTTCAAAAGCTGCTTTTCTCCCTCTCAGCCTAGCTCGCACACTCGCACATGCGCGCACATCTACGGCAGTCGCGCGCGGCATGGAAAAATCAGAGCATGCGTAGCTATATGAATGTGCTGCTGTATATGTACCGAAAGATCAAGTGTCGTCTCGATGACAGGCTCGCGTCGACAATAGACAGGATTCGGCTCGCTGGGCCAGCCCATGAAGCCGAGGATCGTCGCGCAGTTCAGGATGATACCAGGACTGCCCGATTCCCCTGTGCACGGACTCTTCTGCTGCATAAGCTCGAGCCCTATTCGTGTTATGCGCTGCACGTTGCTCTATCTCATATGTAGACAATGTTTTTACATTAACCTGCGCTCAGTTTACCATTCGACTAGACGCATCTTTATTAAACTATATATACACACATACATTGTGCTTTTTGCTCTTGCACGAGGCTCAGAGACATAGGAGGAAAGCCTCAAATCGCTCCCTCCGCCGAATCAAGCCTTACTTTTCGAGACTAGCTGGAAGGGAACGTTTTTTATATTGGAATGCCTCCGAGTCTAGTTTCATTTCATCACCGACATATATATATATCACCTAATATTGCAGTTGTTATATGTTGAAATAGTTTAATAAAATGCTCGACGATTTGTTTGCCGAATAAAGAGAAATATGTTCGAGAAGCGATCAATGTTTTTTTTACGCTGAATGATGAAAGCTAATTTTTTATCGCATTTTTGTGATCGTCATGAGCGATTTATTGAAAGAGCTTAAAGGAGAACAAAATTCATCCGATAAGTCGTATTATTGCGCGCCTAAAGTAAGAGCTAAAGAAATCAATCGAGAA
>JAPYZB010002140.1:0-12653 GCA_030522745.1 Eupelmus kiefferi
CAACAAAAAAACCATCATCCCGTTAAAAATCTGAATATCATCTAAGCGCGAGCGTCGGCTTATAAATAAATTATCAGCTCTTCCCGCCTCGATCATTAACCAACCTCGCAGCGCCCATGCAAATTACCAGCACGCGCAGCGCGCGAGTCCCGTAAGCCGAAGAAATTTTGGCGATGTATTATATAGCCCGCAGCCAAAGAGCTATATACTCTTCGCTCTTCTTCGGCGAGCTTCGAGTTTTATAGCATACCGCGCGCAGTCAAAAACTCGTCGGACCAGGTTGCGTTCGCCGAAACCTGGCCCTCGGGCTCTTAAGGTCTTTTTTTGTCGAAAAAGAGACGAGAATTCGGGCGCAATGAACCGAGCTGCGCGCGTGTTTGTCGAGGGAGAAGGTTTTAGATCGTGGATGTTTGCCGGGATGGTTGCTGTATTGCTAATTGGGTTGTTAGAAGGGGGAGAGGATGAGGATCGCGAAAAATGTTATTGTTTTATGTGCGGCTGGGTATTGTTGAGGGTAATTAGGTATTATTGTTAAAGTTGTAAATGCGAAGGGGCGATCGGTGGGTTTGATAAATTGCGAATAATAAAAGCTCGGAGTTCTGGATATGTTTATGTTGATTGTGGATATTAGTGTGTCATTAATGTTAAGCTATTATTATTTTATGCAGGAATGCTCGTGTTTTCTGCGAATTTCCATTGCACGCTCGGTAATCGCACGCTACGTTACGTTTTAAGGGATTGAGCGCTTCGATGTTAACAGTTGCTCCTGCCTTCACGGCCAATTCACGCAGTTTAATGCGATATTAAGTTTTTAAAAATTCTAGCATTTTTGAATTATTGTGCTTTTATACGTCATACCTCGTGAAGTGTAGTACAAGAAATGCTTTATTTTTCTGCAACTCACCTGTAACATAAAAAGAAATTACGATTAAATACACATAGAAAAGGTTGTATAAGTGAAGTTGTAATAAGTACATGCATCAACAATAATCTCAAATATCATTCTTCCATCTAATCCTTTATTTCCTAAATCCTCACGAGTTACAACATCCCAAGTAGCAATATTTCACCCCTGACTCTGCCCTATAGTATAAATCTAACAAAAGCCACGAGTCACTAAACCTACAGAGCAATGATCTAAAAAACGAATTCATTACAACCCCAGCGTGCGCATAAAGCCTCGTTAGCATTGCCCCCTTGGCATTTAAGCATCATCAAAACATTCCATTATTTCCAGCAGAAAAAATACAGGCTCATAAAGCAGCGATGCCATTCCCTTAACTTCCTCCAACCGTACAACCCACCTCCTCTCGGCTGCAATCAGCGAAACATTTAAAATTCACTTTTCAGCCGTTTAACCGTGCGCACAATAAAAAGCCCCTCTCTTATCTCCGCTAATTTTTAATATTCCACCGCTCTAACGCATGCGCCTGTATTTATTAACGGGCTGCTCAGCAAAGCATCCCCTTGAAAAATATGAAAAATGATATTTCTCGCTCCAGGAATGAGTAAGAGAGAGAGCCACCGCCGCGGCATAACGCGCCGAGTTATACGATTCAGGAACTGGCCTTCGCGCACAAATTGGCCTTGCACGCGTGCCCACGCGTGTATACTCATCGCTCCTCTTTTTTTCTCTCTCTTACTCCTGCAGCTTCGCCGATATCGCTGAGGACTCACTCGTGTACATACGTATATATACACAGGCGCGGAGGGCACATACACAGCCTCGGCTGTTTCTCGAGGAAACAATTAGCCGGGGAATCAGATTGGCGTGAGTATCCTGCGGAAAATGTATTCTGAACGCGCGCGCGCACGAGCTCACTGGACAGCGGAGAGAGGTTGCGGCTAGATGAGAGCGAAAGACAAAGGGTAGAAGCGACAGGCCGGGATAGCGATTCGGCGGAAGGTTATCGAAATATGTCGGCCGTTGCCGAGGCTTATATGCCATTGTTCTCCGGGATGGATGGCTTTAGGAGCCGGGGGTTTGTTTGAGCGGAGAGAGGAAATTAGCGGCGCGAGTTCGAGCTTCCAGCTTGTTTTTCACGGCGAGGAGACTGGGCTTTGTTGCTTGGTTTGTTTGGCGAGTTGCTGTAATGGCTGGGTTTTATGTGACTGTGGGTTATGCATTGTCAGATGGGTGTCTGATGGAAATGTATTTGACGGTTTGGTGCTTTGTCTATGTATAAACGTAATAGGATATTTAAATAATTACGCAAAGCTGAAAACAAGTAGAGTCGGCAGCTGGTAAGGGCTAAGTTTGAAGAGGCGAAGCGCAGGGATCGAGTCTCGAAAAAAGATTCGCGAGACGTATGAAAATAATGCTTTCAAAAAAGAAGGTGTAGCGAGAACCGGTTCGTAAAATTCTGAGAAGCGGATTTTGCCTGGGGGCTTCACAATATATACTGCACCGTGAAAAAGACTTACTTTAGTTGATGACGATCGTATACAGGCAAAACGACCAGTGTGGAATCGCGAAATATGCTTTAAAAATTCCCGTAATCATTGATCCATTCACTTTTGCAATGTCTATAAAATGTTTAAATTAGCATGCCTATCGCGTAATCAAAAATAAAACAAATTTACTAAATTAGTATACACGAGCGTGGAAGTGTCCTGTTTTTTTAAATGAAAGGGTAATTTTAGCCGATTAAACTACCGCTTCGCTTCAAATTGAATAATAATTGATTGTTTAACTACTAACTGCATCTAGGAAACTACCCTCCAATCTTCTTTTTATACCATCATCAGTTTCCTTATTAAAATTCAACACTGATAAAATCCAGTATCGCAGCCTTCAGCACAGCTGCCTCAATTCAAAATTAATCTGTTACCGATAATGAAAACATTGACCGCAGCCACTTCAACATCTTCCAAACTACACACACTTACACAAAAGCTAGCCCAGCGATAAACACCAGCACCTCCAATCATCAACAAAAAAGAAAATCAAACCAATCGCAATTTGACTCAGCTTGGGAAGATCCAACTTCTACCTGAGCATCTCGCACGAAAGCCGGCCCATCCGTAGGAATTCCCCTAATGATAGCTCGAGAGACGCTTAGCTGCCAAGTGCGCGTGTATAAGGAGACACGCGGCCCAGAGACGGGTGCAAATGAATAGTCGAGTCTGATCGATCTCTCGCGCGTACCGGTGAAGAAAGTAATTACCGGTAATAATACTTTCTGCGTCTTCGAAAGTGCGATCGTCTATGGAAGTGTGTAGTGCAGCCTTTATAGTGGCTGAATAAGGGTCGTTGCGTAGATTCGTGGCTGACGGATGTTAATGTAGTGGTTGCATGTAAATGTTTTGAGAGTAAAAGTTGAAATTGGTATGAATTTTCAGTCTTTTGATCGGTTAGTATGGAGGTATTGAGATTTTTTGGAGTTACAATGTGATTGTTTTGGTGAATACCATTCTTATTCATTTTTAATTTTAGTCAAATCTAGATCATCACTTAAAGTGAGACGGTAAGATTGAATCTGATGACTTGCTGCAATTAAGAAGTTATGACGATATTTCACAAACAAAATTGAAAATTCTACAATCTAAAGAATTAGTACCACCAAGGACCAAAGCTTGTTCTATTAAATTCTATAGGCCGGTTCAATAATCGTTAACCTAAAAAAGATGGCGCCAATAACGTGACATTTATTTTCATCAAAATGCTCAAGAAATATTTGCAAACCTCGCCCAAAGCCGTTCCAATTTCAAAGAACGACCAGCAATTTCACAAAACTTGAATAAAAACAGCTTACGAAGGTGTTTCAATTGAAAACGCCCATGCCTTTAAAAATCTAGAGTGCTCGTCGTCACCGATCCCGCATCGATTATTACATACCCACAAGAAGAAGAAATCGACCATACGAAGAGAGAGAGAGTGAGAGAAAGAGCCGATCTTGAAAATCGTTGAATGAGCGGAATGCGCGCGCGCTTGCAAGAGAGAGATAGAGCAGAAGGCTTAGGTCTTTATAACAGGATCGATCGGAACGAATGTGGCCGGGATTGGATCGATGAATTGCGGTTTGCCGATCACGGCCGCAGCAGATAGACTGGCAGTTTTACTAGCGCGCGAGCAAGGATAGGAAAATCGGTAAGCACGCTCTCGTCCCTCGCCGTCTGTCTATCTCGCTCTTTGCACTTTTGCATTTAGTTGGCCGCTCGTTTTTCTGGTAATTCGATTCTCTCTGTCCCTCCCTGTTGATAGCTTGCTTACTCGGCGCAAAAACAGCTCGTATCGCGTTTCTCGATATACAGCGCAGAGCGACGAGAGCCGATTACGGGATGAGAAATATACGGGCGATCGGCGCTTAAAAATGGCTTTTTACGTTTTGCACGGCGCCACGTATGTTTGTTTTGAAACTTGAACAATCGTTAACGCGGACTGATCGATTGCTACCGTTTCGATGAATGGATTTTTGTTTGGTCTAGGAGTGTTGGGAAATCGATACTTGAAATTGTCTGTTAAACAGTTTATTTTTGTATTACTGCCTTTGCTGTAATGTTGCTTTCTATTTACTCAATTTTAGTTCAAATATTAATTACCGATTTGCGAATAAATTTGTATTTTAAATAAATGTGACTTTCGAATATCGATGTAAGATCATGCTTATAAAAATACAATACCAAAAAATCTATTTAAAAAAAAAAGTCGAAAAACCAAGAGCTCACTCCCTCCACAACTACCGCTGACCCAAAAAATCATAACTTTTACGTAACGGCACTGACACGCGCGCGTTAACGAATCGACTCTAGCATCCGCGCAGGCAAGCTCTACGTGCCGATCGTGACGCGGCGACAAACAGCTACTCGTCCGCCATATTTGGGCCGGCACCACGCGACTCCCACCTATACGCGCGTTTTGCAATGCCGCAAGTGGCCTTTAGCTACTCCGCCGGAGTGCGATATCCGAGAGCGAGCGAGATGAGAGAGAGAGAGAAAAGGAAGAGCGCGCGAGCTAATGAGATGGAAAGTAAGTGCCTGGAGTAAGGCACGCTTCAAACGGACAGGAGAAAAAGCTCGGGGACACGTGAATCGAGGAGGGGGAGAGACGAAGTAGCCGAGGTGAAGAAAATCTAAGCTGAAGTTAAGAGCGAGATAAAGATTTAAAATGCCGGGGAGCGCAAAGGAGCGGGGAGTAAAAAGGGCAGCGCGGCATTGAAAAGCCAAGTTGAATTGAATGGGAGGAAGTAACGGAGGCGGCTGAAGAAGAAATCTAAATTGAAGTTTCAAAGTTATCGCGATATATCTGATATTTTCTTGAATTGAGAGAGCGTATCGGATAGGGTGTCATTATTTAAAGCCTATGGGAATGTTTATGTAAACATGATTCTAAGCGTGATTCGGCTTTTTGAGAAAATTGATGGGGTTCAGTAGAAAGAGCCGGATGTGGTAAGACAATCGTACTTTTGAAATTTTTAATGTTTATGATACAATTTGTCGAACTTTAGAAATTTTGAAGCATTTGAGAATTTTATTTACAAAGGTTTAACTGGAATTTATAAGGTAAGACCAATTCTTATTAAAAATGCACACTCGAAGAAAACTATTCCATTGTTCTAGTGAATCTGATTCGAATCCTGTCTCAATAAATTGAAAGTTAAATGACCAAAATTAACGTACTTTCTATACAGTCAATAAATCTTCGCCTCGACAAATTCACACACATTCTCTCATCTCCCCTAACTTCAAAAATTCCAAAACTCCCTGTAATCAAAAATATCCACTCACAAGCGCATAATCCACACTTTTCTATAAATTAACATGATGATGATATACAATTAAGGTAATAACAGCCGCGGTAGCCACTGCACCTGTATAATGTCTTCAAGCAACCGCGACACACAGCCATATATACCCTTACACACATCTGCACAGACGGAAGGCAGAATCCTGCAGAAAGATCGAGGCATCTGATGAATTACCATCCGAATCGAAAATTGACTTCAGCGCGCGCGCGGATTTACGGTACACGCACATTTGAAGCGAAGAATGATCGACGTGCGCGAGATAAAGCTCGATCCGAGCGAGATAGACAGAAGCCGCGCTCGGAGCCGGAAAAGGTCAATCTCGAGAAAGAGAGAAAGACAAAGAGAGAGAGAGAGAGAGAGAGAGAGATTCCAAAGCAAAGCTGAAGCCGAGCAGCAGCGCGGAATTCCGAGCATCGCCTTGTCGGGCGGCTCGCGGCTTCTCCTTAAATCGCTTCGTCGATGCCTGTTTTTTCGCTCGTTTCGCGAGAATCGACGTGGACGCAATGCAGGGGCCGGCTTATGTCACTTTTAAGCAGCTCGGCCGGCAGCGAGCTAACGACGGGGAACGCGATCGATTAATCGCCGAGAGCGCGTAGGTATATACACGCCGAGCGCGTGCGATGGGTAATCGCGTTTTTGTCCCACTGCTCGTTAATTACTTTCGCGCAACTCGGAGCCGGCAAATGCCGGAGGTCGCGCTTCACTGGATTTTTCGATTGGTCATTGTGCTGCTGGCGCGCTTATGCGGCCGGGAGAGAAAGTGAAATCAGTTGCGATTCTTTTGGCGATTGCGGTAATTGACACGCGTTTTTTTGGTGCTGCTTGGGATTGGTTAAGTCATTGCGAATTGTTGCGGTGTGGCTGTGTTTAATTAGTGTTAAGTGATTTTGGATTAATTAAGGGGGAATGATGTTTTGTGGAATTTTATCGGCTGACGTAAATAAACGTTGTTAGCGCAAAATAGTAGCCATTATAAACGAGCGAACCAGAAAGTCCACTTGAATTTTCCGCAGAAGAACGCTTATTTCCTTGTTCAATGGGATCCAGTTTCTTATCACCGGTATCCCTAGAAATTTCTAAATCATTCCACGCACGTTTCGAACGGGATCTACGAGTTCGAATCGGATCTTCTTTTTCCGCTGTCACCAACAAAAGCATCAAATTCGACGACAGCGGCCGAGCGAGGGAAGAAAAAAAGGAGACAAGAATCGAGGCTCATCTAAGGCATCTCATTCAGCGATCGCTTCTCAATACAGCTGGCTTTTTTTTCTCGTACTTGGCAGACCGTTAGAAATTTTACGACCTTATCAACAATTATTCGTGTCAATTTTCTTCCGTTACAGGAGACTTTTTCTTCGCGTGTTACAGGCCAGGCCCGAATGATTGCCGTAACAGATTACCCGTAAGTACCGCGTCATAATACATCTATATGTGGCCGTTTCTATTAAACAAAAAGATGTGATTACTGAATCCTGTTTTCTCGAAACGCTTTGGCCTGCATATGACAGAAATTGTATAGGTATTTTAATGGAATGCTTCGCTAAGGCTCTGTACTTATCGACTATTGCTCGGAGTTGGATCATTTTAGTATTATGGCTGAAGATATTACCGTTGACCTAGAAACCTACGTGCGCACATTAAATCTTCTTTAAATGGTGTAATAATATTTAGAGAAGAAACCGTTAAATTTAAATAACTTATTTTCTTATTTTACATAAAATGACTGGTTAATTTAAGTGATTAAGGTGTATTTTCTTCAGCATTATTTAATTATACAAGTTATCTTGGATGATTTATTAATTACTGGTACATAACTGGTCATATCAATCAGTTTTTAATAAAAGAATGAACCTTTTCTGTAGGTCATTATACCTATGTATAATGTAATGTTTATGTAATTATAATTATCACAGAAGATGGAACATTAGAGTTCAAAACTTAAACAAGATCTCATTAACTTTTTCTATATTCATTCTACCACAAAAACATACTTCCAACATATTAAAAAAAAACGGTACATGAATTACAAAAAACTTTCAAAGAATCGATCACGCAACCGCCCACCTTTCCGCAAAAGATCATAAAAAACCTACTTTCAACGTCCTCGCTGAAAGAAAAAAGAATCATTAAATCTCCATCAGCCGGACGATTCAAGCCTGCAGAATCAACGGGCACAGAGCGACACTTTCCACATATAATTTATCTATCCGGCACCTAGCCTAGCGCTTAGCTCCTCGAAAAGGACAATGTAAGAAAGGAAAGGAGGACAATAGCCGTCGTTTGGCCTAGAGGTGCGCTTTTCCCATTCTTACATCGCTGTTCCTCTCAGCGAGGCTCTCGCGCGCTCACGTACAGGAATCCCGCGCTCGCCTCTATCTCTCCGATAAGGCAATAAGCGCGCGAGCTGCGACCTCGCGTTCAAATCCCCGCGGCGTTGAAATTCGCTCGCAACGGACCGAGAGCTAGAGAAAGAGAGGGCAAAAAAGGGCGCCGATTGTTTCCCGTTTCTCTCTGTCTCTCTTTCCAGGGCTGCTCCTTTCTCATCCCTTTCGGCCTCTCCTTCTTTTTACATCCAGCCTGAGAGAGAGCGAGTAGCCAACCGGTTTATTTCCCGCGCCATTCCAGTATACAGGACCTATATAGTACACACACTCCGCGACTCGCGCGCTCCTTTCCACGCTTTTGTTCGCGCGCTGATGTAACCCAGCCCGAGTTTCCATCCCCAGAGCGTTTAGCGAATTTCCCGGCCGCTCGAGCTTTTATGTATTCCGCGAGGCTCGTCTTGCGTGTCCTTATTGATTTTCGATGAATTGGGGCCAAGATAAACGCCGCCGGATTACCATAACACGTTTCTGCCTTTGAGATCGTGTCCCCGATGCGCGCACGCCCGCGCGCACCCACACACGCCATTTTTCCGTTCTCACAGTCGCGCGCAGCCGCCTGCGCGCGCATTGTACTTGGAAATCAACGAGCGGGGAGGCTTAGAGCGCAGATAAGAGATGCGCCGAGATATCGGATCTCTCTCGGGCTCTTTTAATTGCCTCGGCTTTTAAAGAAGCGCGATGGAATTTATTTTCAGGTGCAAAAAAGACGGATTGTTTTTCTGGGATGGTAATGATCGAGGTTTGTTGTTGTGATGTTGCTGTATGTAGGGTATCTTAAATGTTATGAAGTATTTTATTTGTCTTTTTGCATTCCGAATCGAGCTGCGTGTGAAAGTGGTTGTGAGCTGTGCGAACTGGGAAATAAAAAGTTAACAGATTTTTTATTTGAAATAGTAATTTCGCTGCTTATAATTTTTATTATTTTGATCTAGCGTTGGTAAGCGAATATATGAGAATTTAACAGACAGTTTAATCTTAAGGAGGGATGCAACTCCAGTGATTTAGCGTTATTTAATCCCGAGAAAACTAATGGTCTGCTAAATTCATATAGACATCTAGGAGTTGCATATATTAACGGACCAAAAAGTCGTAATTTACAGTTTATTAAAATTGAATTGAAAAACTGAACAAAACCGGTGTAAATAAGATGCATTAGAACCTACAATTTCACTAGTTTAAGTTAGCCTATTTACTTATAAATTGTTTCTTTCTTTTTCTTAATACTTCGGTGATCGATTAAAAATAACAGAAATACGGTTTGCATAAAATAAATTGAGCTTTAACGAGCGTTCTAGTAAATCTAGCTATTCGAGTACATCGTTGACATGTTCAATGTAGCATATACTCTGTAAGTTATACGTTTCTGTACTCCACTAAGTAGTATCCATTACATACAATGCTGGTGATACTGCAGTGATGATTGCAGATAAGTTGTTATGGACGCTTATATTACAGAAATAATATTACATATTTCGATGTTGCGAGGGTTTGATTTATTTACAAATGTAAAGTTCCTTTGAGTATTGCAATTCATGAAGCGACAAAAATTATTTCAGTAATTATACCGGGAAAATAGAAATAGAGTTTCGGTTTTGAAAATGTTTGCGAGAGTTAAGCGGAATTGATTGATTTTGTATACAAAAATGAAAACTATAAAAATCTTTTTTATGCCTGTTTTTATATAGCACTAATTTTTGTATTTACAATTTTTTCATCAAAGGTTTGATAATTGCAATGACTGCTTTGATTTTAAACAATAATTTTTTCTTTATTATAATTATTATCAGAAAGTCAATAAAAAATATTTGCAAAACAGCTAAATCTCTATAATAGATAAATTTTTATTAGATTTTGATACTTTTTGATCCATGCTTATACGACTATTAGAAATCATTGGATATATATGTTATTGGATGAGTAGAAAAACAGTACACATCCAGCTATTGCGATGTTTATTATTATTATACTTAACCAATGATATACTTGTTAGCAAAGAAAAATTCATCTGAAACTAAGAGATTATTATTGAGAGTGACTAAAAATAATTAAGAACTCGTCTTGATTATAACGTTAGCTTCTGACCTTGAAAGTAAAGTATTCGCTGAAAAGTAGAAGTATATTCTTGGCGTTCTAAATCACGGCACGCAGATAAGTTGTTTTTTGATTTTCTTATTACCAAGTGCGTCACGCACTTTTCACTTGTAATAAGGCTCTTAGATTGGCGCATTCCCGAGTAAATACCTCCATGAAATTATGGTTCGATAAAGAATACTAAATGCGTCGGTTTTTATATTTAGTACTTATTATGCTGGAGATTTCATGTTTTTTAATTTGCAACTAGGGACACAAGCAAAAGGAGAAATAACTGAAAATGGTGAAAAAATTATTTTTCATATAATGAGCTTAAAATTTTACTATAATTTTGAGACTAATGCGTATGTATTTTGTAAAGAAAAGTATACACTTAAACTGACTTTAAAAAATGAATTCTTAGAAAACTTTTTTCTCTGAAATAAAATCTTACTTATCATAACATTAATTCTTTTGGAGGTATGCATTTCTTGAAACTTATTACATTTGCTTCTTTCTTACTCGTATAAATTTAAGTTTTTTTATTTTATGTAAATGCTACAAAGGAAAAAACATTATGGATATTGCATAAGTCTTGCAAAAATATTGGATTAATATTGTTTAAATATTGTACAAATACTGACTAAACATTGAATATAATAATTTATTCAAGCTTACAAAATTATATAAAATTTGAAATCGACCAGCTGAAATCACTCGCAAATTCCTATAAAATTAGTTACAAGAAATTGTAATTATTTTCACCCCTTCCCAAACCGAATAACCCCTTCGACTATAAAGCTTCAATTAATCATCCTCTCATCCTCAAAAAGTTCAATTTAGAAATAAGCCTGACTAATCGGCAGATCTTAATCGATTATTCCATCCGATCTGAAAATCATGAAGCGCTCCCGACGCCGGCGTCCCTCCAGCGATCCTCCCACGCAGAAGCATCTTTATACAGACCATAAAGTCCGCGAAAGCCAATTTATTTGACAATTACCCGCAAGATTTCTTATAACCTACGTGAGCCCGCGCTCGGCCGGCCAACAACATCATCATCATCATCATCGAGCCCGGAATACTGCCGATCCCTGCCCATCCTACGCATATCCGAACCCTCGGCGTCGTAAACAACGCGCATATTTCTGATACAGTGCGCGAATCCAGCTGAACTTCCCGGATCCGTTCTCAGTTCCAGTGTATATACACGCATCCACGGGGCCCGCCACACGCGCGAGCTCTCGAGGAAAAAGGAACAAGCCAGAAAGCGCGCTGCGCTCCGCCTATAGGTCCACGTGCGCGTTTGGCGCCTGGATACCCGCGAAATAAAGACGGAGTATATACGCGCAGACCCTCGTGCCTGAGAGCCTCTCTCTCTCTCTCTCTCAGACTATTTATGTTGCGTTTTCGCTTTCACGTGGAATATCGCGCGGTTCCCTCCGCATAGCTGCGGGCCGGGGCGAGCGATAGGCTTAATTGAAAACACGCTTTGCGCGCGATGCGGAGGAGGTTCCGTGCACGAAAGAGAGAGAGAAAGAGGCCTAGGAAACTAAGAGGAGGAAGGGGAGTGAGATAGTGGATTAGCGGAGGGATCGAGATATCATGTTCGGCTATGGACGACAACTCGCCGCGTGCGCGATGCGGATTCCAAGATAGACGGGGGCAGCTCCGGGCCCCGGCTTTTCTTTATTGCTATAAGAGAGTATTTCCCTGCTTCTCTCTCCGGAGAGCGAGCCGATTATTTTTCGATCCCCCGCGCGCGAGCGTGAAATAGGAGTACGCTTTTCGAGAGGCGCAGATAAAGCTCCACTCGCGGCTTTGTACGCGGATTCTTTAAGGCGAAGCTACGAGTCGGCCGCTATATATTGGGATGGAGATAATCGGGCTTTGAGGCCGCTGCGCCGAGCTGTTTCTGCTGCGGCCGGAGCTCTGAGAGTGTGGCTACGCGCGAGGTTCTAAGGATAGACAAATACGTTTAATTAGTTGTCGTGTAAGGGCCCTATCTAATGCGTTCATTATGGGCTTCGGAGGGCTTTATTTGACTTTATTAATAGCGAGTCGAGACGACTGTGGGCTTATTTATTGCGGAGAGGAACGCGTGTTTTGTAAGCTGGGCTTGATTATTATTTCGAGGATTTATAGATTTGCTGCTGATGTAAGAGTCGGTGTTTAATCTAGAGCGATAAATTCTTGCTGAACAAATTTACGGCTTGTAGGCTCGGTGCGATTCTCGCACCTCTGCGCGAGTACGTAGGTTGTGCTATGGTACTATTTTAAATATTACATATATTGTTATCAGCAATAGATGATGTTTGATCGATAGTAAAAATTACTATTTTTATACCAATGCATACACTCTAAACTCAAAAGAGTAAAAAATGAACAATGGAATGATAAATACTGTATTTCTCTCTTTCAAACGAGTACAATCCAAAGGTTACACTTTCTA
>JAPYZB010002141.1:0-12653 GCA_030522745.1 Eupelmus kiefferi
GGCCCCAGGTACCTCTGTTTTTCGACACCATCTCAGTGTTTACTAACAGAGTGAGCTCTGCGCAGACCTTCGGTAGTCCTAGGATCTGCGCCTCTGCTTGGACACACAACACACAGACAATAGTAAACACACACACCCAAAGAACACGAGTATGAATAGCGGGACCGCTCACTCTGCTAGTAGACGCCTCTCGATGATTTAAGTAAAGTATTATTGTATTTTTAATCTATTATTTTTAATCTTACACTGCAATTTATTATAAATCCAAATTGTGTGAATTTTTTCTAAAATTTAATTATTATTCTAAATTATCGACACAATAACGAACTATATTGATAAATATTTTTTATGAATTTTAAAGAATTTTTTATTTTTCTAGGATAAAGGTCAATATCATAAAATGAAGATTTAACCAGTTAATAATTTAATAAAAAATTTATTCAAAGATGGCATTTGATAAGAAATTTAAATGTGTCTCCAAAGATTTAATTCGTCTACAAACAAATCTGAATAAAGCATCAGAATCGATGGATTCCCAAATACATAATGAAGACATAGTAATTTTTATTGGCACTACAAAATCTGGAAAGAGTTCACTTATCAATTATTTGATTGGCAATAAATTGATTGGTCAAAAAAATTTTTCAACCATGCCAGTAGCTATTCAAAAATTTGATGATTCTGATGGACCTCAAATAGGAAGAGATCCGTGTTCAGAAACTATTACCCCATCTAGATGGGAGAATGAAAAAAAACTTCCTGGATTAGCTTTATGGGATGCACCAGGATTTAATGATAATAGAGGACCTATACAAGATATAACAAATGCTTATTATGTTTATAAACTTTTTAGAAATGTCAGATCAGTTAAGATTGTGTTAGTTACTGATATAAATAATATCATGAATGATTCAGTGCACTCTTTTTTAATACTCTTAAATGCATTGGAATTTATACTAAAAGAAAAACTGATAGATAACTTTTCCAGTGTGGTAGTCATATTTACAAAAGTTCCTGAAGTAATAAACGATAATGCAGCAAACATAAGCAATGTATGTAAGTTGATAAAAGATCAATTTTTCTCGAATTCGGAAATCCGTATATCAGAAATTTCAAGACAGTTTTTACAATATCTCATTAAAGGTGTTAATATTGGTCTTTTTATGAAAGCCAAAGCAGGTCCAATTAATAATAGTATCGATGTAGGTATTACTGATGCAATCCTAAAAGCTAGTAGCATATCTAAAGATATTTTAAAACAAATTGCATCCCCAAGTATAGCCCATGAATCTAAAGTTTTTTTGCTTGAAATTCAACACGAATTATTCAGTATAGAAGAATTTTATGAATTACAAGATGTTATCGAAAATGTCTGTGAAAATTTTGTCATGAACTATACGTGCATTCAAGAAAGTGAAGATTCATGCGAGATATTGGAGTCAGTAATACAAGAGTTATGTTACCGTGCTGATCAACTATCATGTACCCTCGAGCCTACAACTGATTTTCAAGAGAAATTAGAAATTCTTCAATCTTTTGATATACAAATTGCAAATAAAATTGACGCTGATTATTTGCTGACAAAATCAGCATTAATAGAATTTGTTGACAGTTTACTAGATTCAAAAGAAATTCAAAATTTTTCTCAAAATCTTGAGCGAATGGTATATAACATAGTCCAAAAAATAGTTGAGTTAAACGTTACTATTAAATTTAAAATTAATGAAATTGAGATAGAAGAGTTTAATAAGCAGATACAAAAAAGGCAAGAAGAATATGATCAAGAAATGCAAGAATTACAACTAGATATCGAAGAAAATTTCAAATTAAATGATATTATTCAAAAAGACTATGAAGACCAGGTTAAAGAGTTTCTCATGACAAATAATGCAGAGATAATGGAAAAATTAGCAACAGAGAGAGCTGATAGTGCAAAAATTATCGATGATCTTCACAAATTCAAACAAAATATGCAAGAACGGCATTTACAAGAAATAAATGAATTAAAACTACAGCTTGAAAATGCCCAAAAACGATAAAAATAAAAGACAGTATAGAAATGTGAAATAGTAGTTAGCATATGTAAAAGATGTTGAACAAGGCCGAGTTTGTCGAGTATTTTTAAATTATCTTGGAACAGTTATTTGATGATTATATATACATTATATACAATTTAATCCTGATATATTCATAGAAAAATTTAAAGTATTACTTGATACTATAAAAGTAATAGAAGTATTCCAAAATTTAATGTTGACATAAATACAAGATTGCAAATAAGATAGCAATAATCAGTTACATCAAATTTATCGAAAAATTCTTAATTAAGTTAAAATTATTGCTATAAACTTAATTTTGTTTAAAATAAAGAGTGAAAGACTCTTAACTCAGCTATCCCTCTGTTTGTACAAAAGTTAGTAATTATTGGTAAACTGTTTCTTCCGTATGTAAGTTTTTATACGAGTTATCAATTATTTTATAAACTGATTGAATTTACAAAGTGCACTTCCATAGAATTCTAATATTACTTTTAAATAATATTCAAATTCTAATATTGATAAATTCAAAGTATCTAACCTGCTTTACTACTAACAAACCTGATCTTTATTAAATAAAATTTGTGGGGTCTTGGTTGGAGGTTTTATTTGATAGTTTAAACAAATGGTGTTTTTAATTTGAAAAATTCTTTGGATTCTTTAGTCTTTCATAATTTTTTGAAGTCGCATTAAACAACTATTAGAAAGAACGCGGGAGGGAGAGAGAGAATTATAAAGGGTTTCTGTCTTCGTGCGCTATTATTTATCATGGCAAACATTTTCACATTATCTATATAAATGAAAATATTAGCTAGCTTTGTATTGTTGAAGATATCATTGATAAAGACATAAAAGAGCAGATGGCCTTAATAAGAACCGTGTAAAACGTCGGATATAATACAAATTACAAGTGAAATAAAGCTATAAATTAGAACCGCCTAAGTTCGATTACAAATATAAGACACGATAACGTTAAAAATTTCCCTCTGAAAAATTATAATAGAAAATAATAGAAAAATTTGTAATTATAAAGAAATTGATTTTCAAAGTATACCAGAGTAAGACTAGTTAGTCTAATCTATTTTTAATTCAAAATTATAAATTCCACATTTTTTATTTTCACTTTATCGGATTTTTAAAACTCTCATTTGTTTAGACATGACTAAGATTTTATTCAAAGAAGCAAGCTCTAAAAGCGAGGCTAGCTTAAATTTCGAAAAAATCAAAACAACCTTCCAATTTTCCAGTGACAAAAACAATCAGGCCTTGGAAGGCTAAAAAAAGAAAGTGATAAAGTACAAGAATTTTCAATCAGCAAAAATCAAGTGCAGCGCGCGGCTCGGCAAATCGAAAAGAGCTCGCCGGCGCGCTAAACATATGGAAATGGATGCGGAACGTCTAGTGCAAGCCCCATGCTCATTTCAGCAGTGAACTTTAATCGATTTTTTTTACATCTTCGGCCCACATTGATGGAATAAGTTTTGACGCCGTTTTTCCGTCACCGAATTCATTCTCCGCTTCTGTCCTCGCGTCTTTCTCAGAGCCTCTGCTCCGCTCCGCGGTCTCTCTCTCTCTCGCGCTAAAAGTAAATCATGGGAGCCGGCTTGGAATTTACACACTGCGGCGGATGTTTGCAGCCTTAACTAGTTACAAAGTCAGCGGCAAAAGGGCCAGTGGTCGACGGCTATAGCTCGAGCTCGGCGCGTCGCGGAGCTAACGGTGACACCTCGCTTGCGCTTCGAGTTTAACTTAGCGCGCGCGCGCGCGCGGCGACGGGCACCGAGAATGTTTGCTCCTCCCCGTGTGCTCGAAATCTTTGGGAATTATTTAGCTGCGCGAGATATATTGTTCTGGAAGGGGCTAGGCGTGCGCAGCCGCGACTTTTCTTTTTATCTTTTGGGAGTTTGATGCTTGCGTGCGAAACTTGTGGGATGTATTGTGCGTTCAAGTAGTAAAGGCAAGCGTATGCTCAGACGGAGACTCTATTTGTTCTTCTTAGTTTAGTACTGCTTTATTTGTTAAAAGTTTTGTTGCGTATACTAGTATTATTGATTTGCTATAGTAATAGCTGCGATGCTCAGCAATAAAAATCACGAATCAAAACAAGGCATCAGCGCACGGAAAGTAATTGCAGAAATACTTTTTGTTTCAAATCCGCGGCCCTTTTGAATCTCCACGCAGCTGCACTCACATTCGAATTGCCCCAAATTGAGCAATAAATTAACAAGCAACTATTCAAAAAGCCTCTCTCACCCGGCAACACAAGGTCACTTCGCTGCAGCGCCGGCTTTTCATCGAGCATTCCTCTCGAAAACACATAGCGAGAGAGAGAGAGAGAGAGAGAGAGCGAGGAACTAGCTTTCTCCCTTCCCCCCGTCCAGGCCTCGCTCGCTCGAAAGAGAAAAAAGTTGTTCTCGCGCAAACTCGGATTTCCCATTAAAGAAAAATAATGAACTTCATCAACTTACTTTGGGCCTTTGCGATTCCGCTCGATAGCGAAAAACAAGGCAAAAGGAAAAGCAACGCGCGAACGCGCTCGCGCACTCGTAACCCGCATTCAGGCTCGATTTTTGCCCCCTTTTATTATTCTTTTCCGACTGCGTCGTTCCATCGACAGCGCGCGAAGCTTGCGTTGTATTTTTAATGAGAGCAAGACCCACTCGGCGGTCGTTACGACGCGTTCGCCTAACGAGGGCCGCGAGCGCATCGGTTGATTATTGTCCGGCGCGGAGCTTGTAATAATTGCACTCATTGCAGTGCGCGCGCGGAGAGGCTTGATCGTGTCTAGTGGCCGCGCGCGCGCTTCTCTCTGTACATATATACACGGCCACTTCACGTGCGAGCTTGCGCTGCATTCGATAAGAGTATAGCCGCTCTGCGCGCCGGCTGCTATAAGAGAGAAACGCACGCCAAGTTTTCGATGGAATTTCAGCGAGGCCCTGCCGAGTGGGCTATCTTGGCCAGACAGTTGTCTTTCCAATTACTCGGGGGCGACCAATTAAGGCCCGGCGATAGCGAGCTGCCCGTTTTGGCTTGCGGAGGATGAGAGCGAGGCTTTTGTGTAGCTCTTGGATCTCGAGTCGTGTTGGGTTTTGAGTCGAGGATGGCTTTTTTGAGGGCGGTCTGGAATTTTCGGTTCAGCGATTTTAGTCGCTATGAAATGTGAGTCTGGACTATGCTGTAATGGGAAAAGGTGCGTTATTGACTTGTAAAAATAAAATGTTAAAATAGCACGAAAAACTGGATAGTTTTATAGTAAATGAATCAACCTTATTACATCTTGTCATTTTTTATTTAACAAATTGGAAGATTTTTTGAAGATGTATTGTACAATGTAGATAGTCTAATTATTTAAAATTTTAAAACTAATATAAATTACTCTTACGGAATTTAGACGTAATTTGGTAATAACTAATAATATTACAGTGTTATAGACTGCTTATATCACCGACTTTTATCTCTATTATATAAAGTTGAATAAATTTCATGAATATCAATTATACTTATAATAATTATAAATATGTAAAAGTAAAATAAAAAATACTTATATATGTAATTCAAAAATAGGGCATATTTTTAAAATTTTATCTCTGTTGATAGATTTTATTATTTCGATTTTAACAATATTGCTATTCCAAATATGCAGATTATTGAAATTGGTAAATGCAAAATACAGAAAATTCTGATATGGATTAATAAAGATAATGGATTCGTAAAGTTTCTAGATCTTATTTTACAATAAAAATATCAGACAATCTTGGAAATATAAAAATCTTAATTCTATTTCCTTGAAACAAAAACGCATTTACAGTTTGACATTGCATATAAAAAAATAAAGTCGATGGTAAATTTTCAATTACCTGACAAAATTATTTACGTTAAACAATCTATATAAGATTTATTGTACAAAATATTTCTAAGTTATTCTTTAATCCTAATACACAATATGATCCTTATGTTGCTACTACGTTTGTTACCGTCTGCTGATCGAAGAGGTCACACTGTACAGCATTCAAGAACATTGGCACGCTGTGTTGCTGTTGCAGATGCCGCTCGATAAAATGGGTAAGTGTTGCTGAAAACGGCGTTTCTACCATATTGACACCGTCTTCGTTGACAAGGAAGAATAAATAATCGTCTGGCGATTCTGCATATTGACTCGATAGTTTGTATTGGCCTTCTTTCGTTCTATCGACACGCCAGCCAAACAATTGGTAGCAGGCTTGTCGATACTCATGCGAAGAAGCTTTGAAAGCCTCCTTTAAACGAGAGATTTTAATCTCATGTTTTTGTTGGAGTTCAGCAATTTCTATAAAAGAATATAAAATATTAATTTCAGTAATTTTTAAAATCGATGTTATGTAAGGCATACCTTGAGCTTGTAAAGAGGAAGAGACTGCTGGTACCCCAGAATGATTACCAGATGCTACAGCAGCGCGAAGTTCTTCAACTTCTCGTAGCAAAGCTTTTTGTTTTTCTTCGGCTTGTTGTTCGGCTATTGCTGCTGGATTCATTTTAAAATGCAAAATTCTTGTGTTAATGTTAAAATCACCTTTTAGTGCTCGGTGCTCAAGCTCATCTTTTAACCTGTCAATTTCTTCTCTTAATTTTTTACACTCTTCTTTTTGATTAAGTCCATCCACGGCTTCAAGATCAGACTCAAGCTTTGCAACCAATTCTCTAAAATAAATTCATGTATTTTTTTTTAATCAACTATACAGCTTTATTTTAGAAATGTGCCAATGATTCGGATGTTTTATTAAATATAAATAAAATTATCCCTATTCATAACTTCTAGGACATTATTTTTCAATAATGATTAAGAAAGAAAATCCGGTCGACCGGTCATGGTAAGCAATAAGTTTAGTAGAAATTATATTTCTCAAATAACTTTTTGTTACGTTAGTTTAATGTACATCTTGACGATATGGAGACACGTAATCGCAGATTTATAAAACGTCCAAAACCTTGGCATATTTCTTAGTGAAGAAACTAGATAGTTTGTGCTGGTAGCGGAAATCGAATTTGTAAATAACTGTTATTTTTGTTTCAATTCAAACATTTTATAATAGTTATTTCCCGTTATTTCCCATTATTTTCCGATATTTACATTTTCTTTTTTCCGCTAGGGATCGAAATCTTTTTATTAAATTAAACTTTAAATTAATAATATCACTAATATTTTTAGTTACCTGTAGCCTTCTATAGCACGTTCTAAGGCTGGAATTCTTTCATTTGCAATATTAGGAGTTTCGCTTTGAATACCAGACATTTCTTTTTCAAACAAATCAAGTTGTTGCCTGTAACTATCTCTTTCTCTTGTAACAAGAGACATTTTTTTCTGTAATCTTGTTACGAACCTAGCAAGTCTTTCATGAGAATTCTGTGAATCTGCAAGTACTTTTTTCGTTTCTTCAAGCTTTTGTTGTGTGCTCTGCAACTCTCTTTGAATAGAATCTACCTTTGATCTTAATTGACCCTCTTCAGCAGTCAAAAATATTTCAGCTTGCTGAAGCCGATGGATTTCTCGCCTAACTGCAATAGGACCACCAGTAATTCCAATTGCCTCATATTCAGCAATCTTTGCAAGTAGATCACCTTGAGAAACTTCTAATTTAGAAATTTGTTTTTCAAGAGTTTCTGTATATTGCAATCTATAAAAAAATTATTTTAATATTTAATAAATATACATAATATACTGTAATTAAATAATATACTGTACAAAAGTAAAAATATAAAATCATATAACTTAATACATTCAAAATATGTACCTATGTTCCATAGTTGCCAACTGCTCTTCCAAAAGTAATTTACCGTTAACAGATTCTCTTAATGTTGCTATCATTTCTTTTGCATATTGCAGTTCTTTTTCTAGTCCATTTACTCTTGATGCTCTATTCATACATTGTTTACCTTCTTCCCACATAGATGTTTGTGCTTCAAGAGATTCACATTTAATTTTTAAATTCTGTAATTCAACACTTTGTACCTCAAATGTCTGCTGAATAGCTCTGGCTTCCTTTAGTTTTTCTTCAAGTTCAGAAATTCGTTTATAACAAGCTTCTAATTTTTCTTCGAGCTCTGGATTATTGTCTGGTGCTTTTAAGATATTTACATTTGGTTTATTTTCTTGCTTTATCATAGTTCGAAGTTCCTCCGTAAGTTTATTATTATCATCTACCAATGCTAAAATCTTTTGCTCCATTTTACTTTTCATCTAAAATATAAATCTTTATCATTTATAAGTTCTCAATAAATAACATAAATTAAATATTAAATTGATAGCAAACCTGATATAAATCTTTCTCAGCTTGTGCCTGTGCAGCTTTAGCTTCTTGGACAGATTGTCTACCAACATCAATTCGTAGCTCCAATTGTTTAATAGTTTGTCTGTCTTCTTCAATTTGAAGTTCTAAGATTTTTTTTTCTTTGTGAAAAACTTCTTCTATTTCATGACGAACTTTGTGTAATTGGTTAATTGTCGATTCTTGATGACTTAGTTTTGTTTTCAAAACAATTATCTAAGCAAGAAAAATATGTAGATATTATAAAAAAAAATTTAACTAGTTTTATTTAAATTCTATATTTTTTTTACCTCTCCCTTCATTCTTCTCCATTCCCAAGGACTTGGAGGTACAGTTTCAGCATCAGTTTTATTCAGTGACCCATTGACGGAGTCTTCATATTTTGCACGTTTTGGAGTTTCAAGTGGATTTTCAGCATCATTAGTTGATGCTGTTTGAGTTGAGTCTCTTCGAAAGGAAAGACCACTGCTTCGTGATCGTTGATAAATCTCACTCCCAGAACGCTGATAAACATCACTCCCAGAGCGCTGATAAACATCATTTCCAGAGCGCAGATCTTTTCTTAATTTGTTAACACCTTTTGGAGTTTGATCCTCCATCTATAAGTATGAATATTCTAAATGTATTTAAAAACTCAATTTTTATAATGTATTCATATTAACAAAGAAAAATTATTTTTCCAACTTGAGATAAACACAAGGTATTTATATTATTAAACTAACCTACAAATTATAAGATCGTCAGATAATTTGAAATTTTCATGCATCTTGAATATAAATTTAAAATATAATTAATATTTTAAAAAATTACAAACCTCTCAAAATTATAAATCTTGTAAGATCCTCATGAAAGCTGTGAAAAATTATTGATTTTTTAGTTTTTAGTCAGGCGTCAGTGTGTGTATATATACATACACCTATATACTGTCGGCGTCTGAACTATATTATATAGCGGTATGTTTTTTTTCGCGAATTCGAGCTGCAAGTACACTATGAAACTTCTCATGAACTTTTAAATTATTAAGCTTATGCAATTTCAAAGAATTTTTATTAAATTACAGAAGTAAATGTTTTAAAAACAATGAAAATTATAAAATTTTAAAAAGAGTAAAGTCAGAAAGTCTAATTCTTTTTAAAATAAAATTTTCTATTAACTTTCTTCAGTTTCTGTATTTTATTAAATAGACTCTCAAATAAGAACAATTACTACTATTAGTTTTTGTCAAATAATTTTTATAATAAACTTTTCGAATTATTTAAAAAAAAATAGTCACTCGCAAATGATGCCCAACGACGAATCAACAACTCGCGCGATGCGCGTGCGCATCTCGTGACTTGAGCAGAAACCTTTTCGAGTAGACGGCGTTAGCGTCGCGACGAAGGACAACACATTTAACCTCAAAACGATGAAGAGAGGATGAGACACGACTTTTAATCGATTTCCATAATATAATGCCTGTTATTTATTAGTCCAGTGTTTTCTTTTTAATAAAGTTTATGAATTTAGACTTAAGTACTAAAAAATGTATTCACCTTCCGGAGCAGTCCTAGCATTTCTCAGCTTTTTTTTATTTGTATCAGCTGTAAGTAGCAGATTTGGAACACTCCAATTACGATTTATGTTTGTATAATGCCCTATAAATGTATGAATTATTTTCAGAGTGAATTAGATTATGATGGGTGGCTGCAAGTAAGATTATGGCATTCCTTTGATGATGAACCTGTACCTCATTATACTGAAAGGGGTAATGTCACTATTTCCAGTATTCGTAGTGGAGCAGCGATAGTAGCTCAGCCTTCGAATAGTCAAGCAAATATAGATAAATTAGTTAAACTTGCTGAGAATGGCAATAAGTATCGACTGAAAGCAACTGTGCGTACATCATCTGGCAGTGAAACTACTTTCCTTACTTCTGTTTTAGCTGTAAGTATTTAGTTATCTACATTGTAGAAATTTCATTTATTTAATTTTCATATTAACCTGATTCAATTTAATGTATTTCAGTGTAGTTTATTGGGTTCAAATTTACAAGATGTATTATATGTATGGTTAGACAGTACAGCTGAACCTGTCGCCGTAAATTTAGTATCCCGGGGTACATGCTCTTTGGAAAAGCCAATGACACAAATGTGGACAACCGAAGTTAAAGTGAATTATCCTGATGGTGGACCAGTACCTGACACTGCCACTTATATTCAAAAGCTTGAGAGAGAAAAGCAAGCTAGGGAAAGTGGTGAAGTCAAAGACAATCGATCCTTCTTTGCTAAATATGTAAGTTTATTGAGTAGCATTTCAAATATTATTAACATTATTAAATTTGTTTTATAAACTCTGTAATTCAAAATTTATTTGTAAAAAATTATTTTTCAGTGGATGTACATAGTACCAGCACTCATATTCTTTGTGCTATCATCAGCAACAAATCCAGAGGCTGGTGGTGCTGGAGGTGGTGGCGGAGGTGGAGGTGCTCAGCGACAGTAATTACCTCGTGTTCATAATGTATATTTCTTATTGTACCTCTGTGTACATTTTTTCAAAGAACAATGTGTGCGTTCGTATGATAAACAGTTGAACAAGTGCAAAGTTTTTTCAATGCTTGAATTTCTATGAATCATGTGTAAATGAGTTTTGTCCAAAGAATGAAGTGGAATTCATTGAAATATGTAAATTTAAATTCATAATATATAATAAAAGAAGAAAAAGTTATGAAGCGACTAAAAATTTATTAATTGTCTCCACTATTATTTATTTTCTTTCATTTGATTTCGGTCTCGAGAAGCCTGAATTCAGTCGAATAATTCGACAACCAGCTCATACATATCACCCCTCCACATATCGCTAACTACTGTGAGTAAAACTCGGAGCGTAAAATCGATCGGCCTCGCACGTGTCAGCAGCACGGCGGTCACCAGGGGAATGTAGCGCGTCAACAAAACAGCCGGCAAGTAGTGGTCGGTGTAGCATCGAAATGGCAACATTCTCGCTGAACCTTCAACGTAGAGTCGAGGCCGGCTTGACAACAAGTGGAAAATTCGACGGTTCGCATGCTTGTCTGGCTGCAGCTACGTCGGCGGGTAACGTCCTGGTGCACAGTCCGCATAGAGAGGCCAGTAACGCGGCCAGCTCGAAGAGCTACAATCCGAACGCCGAGGCAAGGTTGTCTTGGAGCGGCGAGCTGGCCGAGCTGCAGATTGGCAGGCAGGTTTGTTATTCAGTGGCTGGATTAAGATGGATTTTTGTAGTTTTAGGGGAAGGGTTTTGTTGAGGGAAATTATTGGGAAGGACGAACGTTACTTTTCGTTAGGTATAGCGTGTCGTATGACGAATTTAGTGATTTAGTATTAAGTGGAGAATCTTAATTATATCAATTGTTTTATTTATCAAGATGCAGTTAACTTTTTGCTTTGTATATTTAGCAAGGATGTTAAAAGTATAACAATTCTTGATAGTGTTATGAATGGTGAATATAGGAAATTATTTTTTTCTACTCAGGCTTTTTTTTATAATTTAAATATTGTGTAAATTTATCGCTTACAAATGTGAACAATTAAATTATTTTAATATATAAGATTATCGCATATACTTTTCTAGAAGTAGAAATTATTTTTTATAGTTAAAAATTATAAATTAAAAAAATAGAATCCTTTTGAAATTCAGTTATAAATGAATTCACAAATATTAAATGCATAAAATAAATAAATTATCCCAAAAGCTTTAATTTTTATAAAATTTAAAAAATGATCAACAAATCAGGTGACGGCATTGTATACGGGTCGATTAGGAGAAGATGAAAGGGATATTCTTCTCGTTGGGACTTCCACTCATGTACTCGCATATCAAGTTGAAGATAATTCAGATCTATTTTATAAAGAGGTAAGTTAAAATTTCCAAATACCAAATTTAGGGAAACACCCAATTTTTCTATTAAAATATAAGTTTGAAAATTATTTTGATTGATTTAAAAAAAAATGTAAATATATATTCTTTAAAACATTAAAAAAAAAGCCAGTAGACCGGTTAACTAAATAAATCAAAGTCCATATGAAAAGTACATATGAAAAGCTGAGATCCCAAAGAGTCCGTCCAGCCAAAGACATATCCACATATCAGTATTTCTGAATCATGTATTTACCTAAATTCGGAAAACAGCTACCTGACGGCGCATACTGCATCGCAGTGGGCAAGCTCGGCTGGCTAGGTAGTCCAGTAGCCGTGATCGGTGGTAACTGTTCCATCACCGTCGTCGATTTTCAAGGCGAAGAGGTTTTCTGGACGGTGGCCCGAGAAAAGGTCACCGCCCTCGCGATACTTG
>JAPYZB010002142.1:0-12652 GCA_030522745.1 Eupelmus kiefferi
TGTATACTATTTTTTTGCCTAGCGAGGTCGAAATTACAACTTTTTTAATCGGGCATCGTGAGGAAAAGTGGTACTTTCGCCCCGCTAGGCAAAAAAGTAATTAACGTAACTACGTTTTAAATTAGCTCATTCAATCAATCACAAAATTCACCTTCCGTCCCAGCATAAAATTGCCTACATTTTCATTTAATGAAGACATACTTCCAAAGCCGACGCTTTTAATTCATCGAAAATGATCCCCTCGCTAAAAAATTCAAAAACCCATACTCCCCCGCCCAGCCACGCAGCCAATCGTACCTCAAAAAGTCAAGAGAGAATAAAGCACCTGCAACATCATCATCCAGCGTCGAAAAGCTCGGGGCTTACCCATTACACCCGCGGCCGCGCGCGTTATTTTCATTAATCTCCCCCAGCATTTTCATAAAAATGCCGAGAGCTCCAGAGCCGAACAATTCCGAGTTTGCAGCGATACATTTGCCAGCTAGCGCGCTTATTTATGGATATACGGCTGCTCGCGGGCGGCCTATTGATTTTTCGCGGCCGCTGCCTTTGCCAGAGCTCTCTCGCGGTCCATCAGAGCCGCCCCCTCGTGCATTTTCGAGCTGCGTCACGCACACGCGCTACAGCCGCAACTGACATGCAGTTGCATATGTGTATACGAGCCTCCGTGTGTACGTGTCTGCGTGTGTTTGCTGTACAGGCTTTCCTGTGCGACGTTATATTTTCATGCGAGCACGCCGTTCGCACTCGGCGAAAAAGGGCGATGCATTTGCGTTACACTCCCCCTGCGCCCGCGCGCGCTCTCTTTTTTTTCTCGTGTTTTAGGTGTGTAGTCTTTTTGCAGACGCGGAGGGGGGAGAGTTTAGTTGAGATGGACGGGTTTTGTTTTTTAAAGTACGAGCGAAGCGCGGGCGCACTGGCTTTTGTACGATGAAGCTGCAGGGACGGTGGAATTGGGCGCGGGGTTGCGTTAATGGAAGAATCAATGACCTTTTGGAAATTTTGTTTTGTCTGAGGGCAGACTGTTTTGACTAGATTTAAATAATTATGTCGGGTGTGTAGAAGAAGATTTGTTGATACGAACGGTGGCTCCTCGATGTACATTTTTAATTCTGTTAATATTTTATTAATTATATGGATTATATGTAAGGAAATTTTGTAATTAAAATATTTAAAATTTTGATATTTAGAAAAGCTTTTTTTCTGATTTACAGACATCTCGACACCGGCTTGCAGCGCGATACGCTACAAAACTCTAGATGATGTGAATGCAACGGAGCTCGGATTCCAGCGCCTAGAATTTACACCCATTGTAGTCACGAAAATGAGGTGAGTGATAATCTTGAGTTTTTTGCGAATGTTACTATTATTCGCAGCCGGGTATCCATTAAATCTGCGTCAAAGTCATATTTAGCTTTAGTCTTTATGAAAAAAAATATTTGAAATTCTGTTTTGTTTTGATAACAACGGCGGAAGCTTTTGAATAATTAAGAAATTTGTATAAGTTTACTCATAATATTATTCTAGTAATTTTTTATGACTCTCCGAAATTTCAATGTACTGCTATGCTTTAATATTGCAAACATTTTAATAATTCACAATGAAATTATGCAATTAAAGTTTTTTGTTCCAAAACATTGATTTTTTTACCCAGATAACTACATTAATAAAACAAATTCGATGAAACTCGTGTTAAAAGACATTCTACAAAAACGTTTAAACTACAATATAACAAAGACTTTGTAAAATATAACAGGCATAAAATGATCAAAACAAAACTTTTCGCGTTAAAGAGTCGTCCTATATAAGCAAAACCGCTCCATAAAGATTTTAAGAGCTACTGTCAGAGTGAAAACTTAATTTGTTCGTAGAAAATCCGCCCGCGGAACTTTCATAATAATCCTTTCATCCTCTGTATTTCAAAAATTCCCTTATTAAAGTCCCACCGAGCGGCACCAACTCCTGTACAACGTAAAACCAACTTATTAAAACACCGCGCACTTCTCGTTCCTTTCTTCATCAACTACCTCGCAGCCCTTATTGTCGAAGAAAAAGGCCAATCGAGCGCACGGTCTACTTAAATATCTAATATACCGCATAAACTCGAATACTTCATTAGCCCTTAATCCCCGAATCGAATAATAAAACCGAAAAATTATATACGAGCGCAGAACAAAGAGAGTTGGAGGAAGAAAAAAAAAGAGCGGAAAAGGCAGAAAATACGAGGAGGAAAAAGGAGAGTCCCTTGAAAGCGAAGACCGCTCCTAGGGAGGGAAACGAACGCAAGAGAGTCGACGAACCAAGACCGAGGGATTTCGAAGTCGAGCGTCAAATCCCCACGTTATTAAAAGTCACTTTTGGTTAGCGCTTCGGCTTACCTAGGAATTTTCACTGACTCGCGAATTCCTCGCTTACCCCTCACTCTCAGCGCGAGCTTCGACTTTAATCTTCGACGTTTCGCTTCTCGCTTTTTTTTATCAGGTCTGTTAAACTGGAAAATTATAAACTATACAAAATTCTAGGATTATCTCGCTACTTTATATGATAAACAGTTCAAATCGATTTTGAAATTAAGTTTATTCTGCGTAAAAAGTTTTGATATTAATTATGTTAGTAAAATTATTAAGACTTATAATTTTTACTATTTTGCAATAAAACTAAAAATTTAAAAATGGAAGAAATTTTAAAAATTATTCAAATATAAAAGTATTTTTAACAAAATCGGCTCAATAATTTTTAATAGTGTTCTGTTCTAATAAAAAATGTATTGTCTACAAAAAGAAATTTATATTTAAAACAATATGACTACATTGAAAAGCACTCACAAAAATTTTTTTATTAATACTCTAAATACTTTTTAATTTGAATGCCAGTAACTTTGTAACAAAAGAAATTTCCTATCCTTTTTTTATATGAAACTCAATATTTTTTCATTGTAAAATCGAGTAATAAAGTACTATCGAAACTTTTTTAATATATCATACAAACGTACTGTTGTTGGTTATTGCATATTTGCAGATTTTAAATATTCTTGCAGCGTAAAATATAAGCCGAAAATCCATTATAAATTCCAATTTTTAGAATGCTGAAGCATTTCGGCCAGATCACATATTGCTTATATAATATTTTGAAAATTGCTAAATATTAAATTCAAAATTAATAGTTCATTTTGATAAATTATGATCTCATAAAATCACTAATTTTTTAATGTTTGAATTGATGGGAAAAAATTTTTTGAATTATTTACACCTAGTGACAAATAAAATAATTGTTCATTTTGCATTGGAAAATTAAAACATAATTTAATGATAAATTAAAGTTTTATACATACTTTTTTTGTAAATATTCACGTGAAAATTTTCAATATTATAGAATTTTTCATTTCTATATCGTTACATAAAAATAGCTATTTCTAACAGTATGACAAACCCGAATATCTTTTTTAATAATACTTCTTTTTAAATAACATCAGTAATTTATTCAATATGAAACGTATGTATATTTTTATTGATATTAATACTGAGCTTCTGTAAACTTTCTAATTCTAAAATATAGTAATTAAATTAAACTAAGTAAATAAATTTATTTTCACACTTCTTCACTCTCTCTCTCTCTCTCTCGATTTGTTCAAAGTGTAAATTCATTATCTCGTGCTCTATTTATTGTCTTCCACTCTACTCACTCCCGCATTGTTGCACTATCTATATCGATCTACATTCTCGAAGTGTACAAGCGAACTCCAGCATTCCTATTCTTTCCTATTCACCGCTCTTTTTCCTTCCTCATTCTCTCCCTATTATCCTCACACACACAAACACAAACCCTCCTCTCTTTTTCTCTCATCTGACTGAGCAATACAAAACGGACACGCTGCATTACGCGGCAACACAGGTTAGCTTCGCTCCGTTCAACGGGCAACGGCTGCGTGCGCAATCCCGGCTGGAAATCGTTGATAATCGAGAGCTTTCCGGCTGAATTGAAGGTGGGTGCCGGGCGTATATGCACAGCCCTTCGCTCAACAATACTCGCACTATTCGATTCGCAAAATTACACGACAAAGGCTCGCGGACGCTTCACGCTGCTGCGCACAATAGAGTTGATGCGATACACGTACGAATTTTCAAAATTTCGGTGCGCCTGCGTGATGACATTACAGGCCCTAATTGAATTAGTCGGCGCGTACGCACTTTAGTTTACTCTCGTGATGGCGTGTTTTGCCTCGCGCTAGAAGCCTTCAGTTTTGTCATGCTATCAAACGTTCGCTGAAGTCTTTTTTTTAGCTATTTTATATATGTAAAAATTGATTAGTGATAAATAATAATAAACGTCAAACCCTAAGTAATTGTCAACGAGGATTTTAATAGTAACCTTGGATTTAAATTTAACCCTCATTTTGAAGGTCATTGAAAAGTCAATTTTTAAAAAATTGTAATCCTTCATTTTTATGCCTTAATCATAAAAAGCAAAATATTTTAAGTATAAAGATGCGTTCAAGTATCCGGAATCAAAAGTAGAAGACCCTAAAAAAAGTTAACCATTCAAAGGACCTTGAAATTGAGATTCAGGGTTAAATTGAATATATCCAAGGTTATCATTAATTTTCTTGTTAAATGTTATTTTAGCTATGATGTGCATTTTTTTTATCACTATATTGCTGCGAAATTATTTAATTATAAAATTATAAATATTCAAAGATTTTTAGATTTTTTTTTCACTTTTTATATATTAGAACTATAACAATGATTGTTATTATTCATTGATGATTTTAAAGTGCTTAATAAGATATTATTTTAAGCTTTTTTAAAACTATATTTACATAAACTCAATGCTATATATGTATGTATATATACTCAAAAAGATTTTATAAGAGATTTTCCAATACTTAACTGCAGTAATCGAAAAGAAAATGTGATTTATTGTAACGGGATTTTCATTTTCATAGTTCATAAATGAAGTATTGTTGCAATTTTCAAAATGTGCTAAAATTGCAAAAGTTATAATGTACTAAAGTTTTGTATGACATCCCTTCGTTATAGCATTATTGAATGGAAAGTTGTAACAAAGTGACGTTATAAACTTCTAAGATGTTTCCAATTCAGAAGAAATGGCAGAATTCAACAAGTATACATATGACGTAAAAATGAGTTATCTATTTAATTAAATTATTTTATAAAATTATAAATGTCTGACCAATGTTGTGTCTTTCTACTTACACGAATAGCGTCAAATGCTTCATTAGTTTTTGCAATACTAAAAGATTTATGTGACTATAATTTCGCAACGATGTTTACTTTCATAGAGGAACTGTAAATCTATTATTAGTTAAGCAAAATACTAACTCTAGTATGTGCGTGTTTGTTAGTTTGTGTATCTAAACATATGCGTGTATCTATGCTCAATGAAAAAGTGCTCAAAGAAAAAATTGCACTAACTTAACAAAAGTTTTTGCGGCAAATATCACTTTCAAGCAATAAATGCAAAAAACAAAATGCACCTCTATTCCTCAAAACTCATACGTTGTCGTGGCGAATGTCTCGAGATTGGATTCACCGATACGGCGCAATCATTCTCCGCTCTTTCTTTTCGTCCTCCTTGCCCAAGCCAGACTCTTATGCGTTTAAAATTTACTCAATTAGTCTTTTCCTCTTCCTTTTGCCAAATATATTCTGAATTATGCGGTTTGTGTCTCCCTACGAATTAACTCGATCAAGGAGCCAAGCATATCACGATCTAATGTATACATAAATCGATGCGGGATGACCATTTATGCGTCGTTTCACTGGCGCTTATTTCGTATAATGGATCTTCGTACGTTAATGCGGCAATAAAATTCAGGGGCATTCTTTTAGTTTATGCTTGATAAAGAAAGTGAGATGTTTGATTTATTTTGATCGAGTCTAAGACAATTGAGTAAAAGTAAATAAAGTACGCCTTTTACAAACAATGCTTTCTTATACAAGATCAACAAGTTTAGATTCCAAGTTAAATCGAGCGTTAGCGTTACTTACCCCGGCCTTCGGATTTGCTATTCTTTCGCAAGATTAACAGGATTATTTGCTTAGGCAATCCGAATTTCCGCTCGTCGCCAAGTTCTAATGAATTCGAGCGACGTAAAACGCGCGAGAGCGCGGGTCTACGTGCGCGTATGCCTTAATCGACTTTGCTAAACCTTCTTACAGCTAGAATCTCAGATAGCTGCCCCCTTTTATTTTTCACCTACGGTAAATCGCGAACAAAAAATCCGAGAGCAGATGAAGGAGAAAGAATCGGGCCGGCGTGAAGCCGAAAGGAAGGATGGAGAAAGTGGCACGGCTATGTGGTGGAAGGGGATAATTGATACAACTTTGGTTATGGGATTAAATCGAGCGTAAGGGAAGCGGCTCCCGGCGCGCCGAGGTAAAAGGTTTTTCAAATTAATTTCCCGTTTCTGTGCGGGCGCGTGCACACGTACTCGCGCCGAGACTTTGTCCTCTCGCTCTTTCACCTCCTCTCTTTTCATCTCTAGCTCTTGCTCTTTCTCTTTCTCTCTCGTTCAACCTCGGCGAGAGGGCCTAAAAAAGAACGTATGCGAATCGAACTTTCCATCTCCAGCAGCCGGTACTCCACGACAAAAACAATCTTTTCCATTAGCCTCCTCTCGTGTAGCTACGGGTTTTTTCCCTCCTTCTCGCGAATTCCGGCGATTTCGCCGGGCCGCCCGGTGAGAATATCAGCAATAGAATTGCTAATCCAACTATAAACACCCGCGATCTGGAAAAGACCTTATCTCTGCCCCCTTTTCTTCCTCTTCTTTCTCGTTTGCCTTCCTTTTACCCTCCTCCTCCTCCTCTCGCGCTCGTCTTATCTTCCTCTTAGTCTAGTTTTCCCTCGAAATCCGCTTGTTTCTATTTAAGCAAAGCAGGAAAGAGGCTGCACCGGCTGCAGGGCGAGACTTTAAGCGCCAATGTAATTTAGATCGAGTTCTCTACCCTCGATTGAATTTAAATCGATCCGTTTACCGTAGCAGTTACACTCCGTCGAAGTGAAAATTCAAATGCGATCCCCTATGCCCTCTCGCCGCGGCCGCGCTCCGCGTATTATTTTTGCATAGTTGAGCGATATGCGCGCGACGTCTGACGCTGGGCTGTACGGCCAGGGAGAGCCCGAATGAATGCGTAATCGGCCGGAAAATATTGATGAGAGGATGCTGCGCTGTAGCCTGCCTTAGACCAGCCTGTGCCTCTGACTAATTGATGAATCACCGCGATGGACCGCTGAGCTTGATCGTCGAACATTTCTGTTAAGACTTGCCGAGGATGCTAGATTATGATTGAATGGCTACTGATAAATACATTAGCTCCTTCTAATAGATTTTGAGAGGTTGAATTAATTGATTAAATGTTTTTATTATGGTTGAATAATGCAAAGCCGCATCCATCAAAGCATGGAGCTTTAACTATGAAAGGAACTTCACCATATTCGTGGCTGCGTAATGGCTATTATTTGCTACATTGTATAAGCCAATACGTAATCATTAAATAACTATTTTCTTTCTATAAATTTCTACCAGTAAATATTCATTCTAAAACCCAGAACATTCTCCTTCTAAATATTATTACCAGCAACATTTATTTAATACAATCACATTTGTTTGGATAAGAGCCTGCCGACTTTTTAAGTAAGACAAACCCCTCGATCCATCCCTCGGATCCTGATTTATGAAATAAACCTCGCTCAACCGGCCAAACGACGACAATTACACTCCCAGCCGTTTTTCTTACCACCCTTGAAAAAAAAAGCAGCCGTCCGATCTTCCTCCGACCGCTCGCCATCATCGGCGTCGATTTCTCTCGCGCGCAGCGTGACGCATCGTCCTCCAGCGCTAGGCAAACCTCCCAGCCGGAGGGCTTTATTACTCGCTCGCTAAACAGCCCAGCGGTGACCGGCGCTATATTACCGGACGCTCGGGGACGGGCCTCTTGATATATTGCCCGGCCGCTCCAATATCCATGCGCGCGCTGGACGCGGAGAAGCTGCCCGCGTCCCCCTCTTTTCCTTCGGCCGCACGGCCAAAACTATTAATTCTGGCGAGCGCGCGAGCGAGCCACACGCGTTCGATGCGGATAATTCAATTTCGGCTACGATCGCGAGGAGAGGGGGAGGCTTGGGAAAGAAGCTAGAGGGGAACACGCGGCGCGTGAAATTAGCGAACGACGTGGACACGCGCGACAGCGGATGTTAGGCTGACGTGTGCGCAGCGAGCTTATCGTGATGGTCATAGATTTCGATGGAGTGCTGCGGTGGGATTGGGTGGGCGGTTTTTCAAGTGAAATGAGTTGGCGCGAAAACAAGCGGTATTGATTGGAGTTTGACAAGAACTTGCCGGAAATTGTTCAGTCTTTGTTAATGCCATGAAAATTTTTTTCTTGGATATATTCTTTCAAGATTATCTCTATTCCAAAAGCTGAAGACTGTAAAGAAATACTTCAGGTTTAAGGAGAACGTTTGTCAAGAAATAAAACATTAAATATAACTATTATAATTCTATGTTTTTAACAATAACTCAAATAATCAACATTCCATTTTTCCATTTTTTTTGTTTTGTCCGGAAGTCGCTATAGTGGCATATAGCAAATTTATACTCCCAGTAACTTGTCCAAAAATCGATTTACTTTTTATCATTATTAACAATTCTCAAAAGAACTAACTCACCCAATTTATCTGACATTAAAATACCCAAATGCTAAATAACAATGCTACCCATTAAACCAGTTCACCAAACCCGGCCAATAAATAAAAGGCGAAATCTCCGCTTCGTACCCCCCGCACCCCCCTGTAACCTCGGTCACGTATACACTCAGTTTGCTTTTTGCTCTCCCCGATACATAAGCATAACACCGCACTGCGGAGCGTAATTTGCGGACCTCGCGCGCACGAGCGGCACAGCAAATTTAAATGCCCCGCCGCCCAGCCACTCAAAGTTCCGAACTATCCGCCCCGAGCGCAAGAGAGAAAGCAACGCCGCTATGCATTTCTATCGGCTACTTAAAGCCTGTGCGCGCGGGAAAGAGCCAGCTCCCACCGTGCGGGAGCGCGCGCACAGCGACGTTATTTCCGCTGGCTAAACGCCTCCAGCGAACGTAACTCGCGATTTCGCGATTTCCGAGCCCCACCCTCGGCTCTCGAGGGCCGCGCTTTTAATGGCTCGGGAGGCGCAGTACCGCTGGGAGATCTTCTCGTCGGATGCTTTTATCGCGGGATTTTGAGGGATTGTATAAAGTTTATCTTTTTCGAAATTTGTGTTTCTAATTGAGATAATAAATGCGGCTTTCTAATATGAAAGCGATAAAGATATAATCAATTTTTAGTTTTGCTATCGTCTATAAAACTTGCGACCTTTTAAAGTCTTAATTATGTACTGCAGTATATCCTGCTGTCACTGACGTAATTGGAACAAAAGAAACACAAAATATGTTTCCAAGCGACATTCGAGTGCGGCCGAGCAAACAGCTACACTCGAATTCAACGAAACCAAACGCTGATGCCACTCGACGCTATCTCTGATGATGCTTTCGCGCATACCGGCGCTCTCTGGCTTTCTTCGATACGCGCTAAACGCGATGAGAGGGCCGATAATTTTCCGATCGTATCGATCAAGCATCCGGCATCGTTTCTCTTGCCGCGCACGTATAAAGCGCACCGCACTCGAAAATTCCCGGTAATATATATCGAGTGGCGCGAGCTCGCAGATAGAATCGCCGGTAATAAACGGGGAAAGCGATTCAGTGATCTGCATCCGTGCCAAGAAAAGAGCAATGGCTGGTTAAAAAGAAAAAAAGGCGGAGAGAGGGAGGGAAAGAGAAAAAGAAGCAAGTGAAAATTTCGCATAGATTTAATGCACTCGATGGTTGGCGCTAACGACGCATTAATTTTACTTCTGGCGTTTTAATTCCATAATTGCTTATTGCTCGGCTTTTCCACTTAAATTTTACTATGATGAAAAATATTTTGGTATCGGAAAACGTTTTTTATCTTGCTACAATTATATTGTTATAAAACTGCTACTTTTTCCGCATTACTAAGCTTTTCTTTTCAATTTTTTAATTTCACGAGAACATGTCAATTAAATTCGCAGCATCCGTGCACTGTTGCAAGTGGCTCATTTATTTATCTGTATCGTCATGTTCCGCACTAGTTTCGCCTTTTCCTTCAGTCCTTTCCTATTAAGAAAAGCTCGCTCAGCACATTCTTCTTTTTCTGTCGTTTTCGTCCGCCCTTCTCTGTTGCTCTCCGTGGGAGCTCTGCTTTTCAATTCGAGCTTACAAAGCTCGCAGTAGCAGCAGCATGAATTCGTTCGTTAAAAGGCCAACTTCCGTTGCCTTTGCGTGACCCCCTGCTGTGCCAGTCGTTAATAAAAAAAAGGAGAAAAATAATACGTTTTGTTCTCCATGCATTTTTGATGTTCATTCTAGATGCTTTTTTCGATGTCTGCAAAAGAGGCCACTCTCCTCCTTTTTTAAGGTTAATAAACCAATATGCAACTTCCCACGAAGCGGTACTTGTTTTGTGTTCATTCGAGGCCGATGAAATAACGTTGATTGCTGATTATTTATTCAACACATGCTATTGTTCGTTGTATTTTTAAATTCGTTATGAAAGGTGAAAAGTATTCTCTTTTCCGTCTGTTATCGCTCAGTGGAAAAATAAAGACTACGGTTTCGCGGAATACCTCGTACGCGTGTTTAATACTTTTTTCATTACTTCATTACACGGAAATTTCATTGTAAATAAGCGGAAAAAACAATAAACACTTTTTATAACTTATTAAGTAAGCACGAACAACGTTAACATTTTCAGATAAATTTTGCAAAACAAGACAAGAAGCAATTACGCAATTGCCACCTATCCATCCATTTAAACTACATTCAACGTTCCAGAACTAAGTCTACGGCAGCCTCAGCTTCAGCAGCGAGGCAGCGAGTTTCGAAATTCTCTGGAACAATTAGTCAAAGTGCTCATCGTCTTCCAAATACGCTACGGAAGCTCCACACTCTCGCGAACTCAGGCACTCGCTTTACTTTTCGCGACGCACCATCAGCTTAGCCAAGCTCTGATTTCTTTTCAGCCTTTCCTCCGGCCCTGGCTATTTCAGCCCTCCCCCCAGCCTTCCTCTTAGAGTGGAAATAAAAGCGCCATGTCATCCTCGCCGATGAAAGAGAGACGGAGGGTGACAACGCCGACGAAAATTTCACGGGGAGGCTCCCCTCCTCGAGGGGATTGCTCTGACGTATAGCGCGAGATTTCGTGATTTTCATGCGCCGTGACGCCTGGGGGTGGTGATAAACATTCGGGTGGGCTTAGGTACCTAAGTTAAAATTTACATTTTTAGAGAATGATGCGGATGGTGGGGTATAAATCTGGATTATTGGCCGTTTTATTTTGGTCTTGTTTATTATGAAGGAGTGATAAAAATTTCGGTGCTTTGGATTTATCTTTTTTAAAGTGATAAAAAAATGTATAATGTGGAATATTTTATTGAATTATTTTAATGTGTAAGAATAAATAATAATATTAACTTTGCCTGTGTTATAATATTCGGATTAATTTAATTGACTAATGCAGTCAACCGCATTTATTAACACACGTATAATTTATTTCAGTATATTACAATTTTTTTCAAATTGTAAAAAAGTAATTGCTTACTTTATATAAAATTATAAAAAGCCGAGAGCTATTTTCATTGTGCAATTTTTATGAGCAACTGTTCTTGAAAAACTTTTATAAGGAGGGATAAGATTATATTCAGTTTACATATTACCTGTTAATAGCGATTATGAACCGAAAAGGGATTACTATGTATTATTGGAAATTTTTCTACTTGCGTTCCGAGAAACTGAGCTGAAAGAACGGCCCCCAAAGAAAAACGTATAAAACCTATATCATCGTGTAGAGCACGAAAAAATATGAATTTAAAAAAAAATTGACTTATTTAAGTGGAGGGAAAATAGGGAAATGACTACATAAAGTTTTCACCCCCTTTATCACTAAAAATCATAAACATTTGCAATTTCTTACACTTTGCACAATTTTTTTCGCGCGTTCAAGAGTTCAGATGAAAGGTCGTTTAAGTGTCTTTAAAATGCCACCTTTTCGAATTCAGGGCCGCAATCCCCCTGCCGTTTTTTAATATTTTGACCATGTTTGCACAATTTTTTTTGCAAAAAAGTAATGTAGATCGATGAGTGTGCTAAAAAGACAAGAATATACATAATTTTTATTTCAGGGCCGCACCCCTATCTCGATAGAAAATAATTAATACTGATTAATACTTTATTGTAGCTATGATAAAATATGTTCCTGTGGCCAACATATTACACATACATACTTACTTCTCATAATTTTTACCGCAATGATGTGCAACGAATTAAAGATTCCAAAAAAAAGTAAGATAATTTTGAACTTAACCTAATATAATATAACAAGTTTCTTTATTAATCAATCCTACAAACACGTGCAGACAAAACCCAAAATCGGTCAAAACTTCCAACGTAATCCATTCACTAATCTAGCACAATGTTTATCAGCTCCTCTACTCTCCTGTCCTACTTTCCACTCGAATTCCAAGCCTCGCCAATCTTGGCGCACCTCCTACACTTTTTGCATCTCGAGCGTC
>JAPYZB010002143.1:0-12651 GCA_030522745.1 Eupelmus kiefferi
CTCCTAAATGCCACGACAAGTGGTCCATTGTCAGAACAAATGTCTTGGCATTGTGTACCAAAAAGGATAGAAAGTGAACGACTTTAAAATTTTATTGAAACATGCATCTTGATTCAGCTGAATTTGGAGGGTTTGCAGTAGTAAATTGTGAACATTTTAAGTCATATGGTCTGTTTATGAATTATTAAATAAATTCTATACATTAAATTATACGAATAATAATAAATAATAAAGATATAATATTTTAATAAAATATTAAATGATGCCGGACCATGCTCGGCTGCTTCTACTGTAAGGATGGATATAGTATTACTATATTCAAATTGTGAATCCTAACTTTTTATAGCTCATAAAAAAGCTTTTAAGTAAAATTCAGAAAACTCATTTATTTTTCGAAAATAAAAAGATCTTGAATTAAACCACATTTTTATCGGTCAGTCAAAAATTTATTTCACGCTTGGTAAATTTATGTATATGAAAATAGCGTTCTACCGAGTACATAAAAAATAACTTATATCGTTTAACTTATCCATCGGGCTCAAATTTTTCCCCAATTTTTTTCTCGAATCGATAAACCTGATCCCTCCTCTTCCATAAAAAAAAAAAACTATGTTCAAATCCCTCTCCAACCTTTTACGCTCCCAACAATACTCCGAACTTTATAGGCCATACTCCGTCTCTCCTAGGAGGTGCATTAAACGCTACACATCCTTTAAATCATAAACTGCCATAACGGAATTATTACCATTATACCGATAAAAAAAATGCTTTCACCCGGGCCGCAGCGCATCCGATGAAAGAATAAGGAGGGGCTCTCCCGAGTAAAAAGAGAGCAGCGAGCGAGGGGAAAGCTCCGGTGGCGGCGCTGTACTGGTAATTCATTTCGTGGGCCAGTAAATCAAGCGGACCTTAACAGTTACCGTGCTTCCTTCGGCCGAGAGCGTCTATCTTGCGATAGCGATTTTTCCAAAAGGAACGTCGTATCGTTGCGATACGACCTCATTTTGCCTGCGCGCGCGCCACGCCTAGCTCCTTTTACTTTCTCATCGTCGTCCGACGATATCGGGTCGCAAAGATATACACGCGGCGCCTTCCCTCAGCTCGGCAATTCAAAGGGTGTCGCTCTTTTTTCGTTGCTAAAGCTCTACGTGGGACTTATTGGGGCTTTAGCAGGTAAGAGACGGGAAAGTGAGAGGGAAAATTCAAATGAGAGAAGGGAGTTCTTTGCATACAATAATGATTCCATTACCAGAGAAGTCAATCTACATTTTGTCTCGCGTCTAGTCTTTGTGACTGCGGAGTCTTTTGTTTTTCGCGCGAGATAATTGCTACGCTGTGCGGACTGCTTATCGTAGTTGAATTGCTTTCGTGTGCCTGGAAATTGCTTGGGGTAAATGGGATTATTAATTTGATTTATTCGTTAAAATAAATGCCAATGAATGCAGTGATTCTAAGGTATGATTAATCTTGCGAATTGATGGATTCTGTTTGATTTTGAATATATTATACATACGATTCGTAAATTACTGTATCACGCTTTTAAAACAATGCGTGATTTCATAGACGCGTAATTATGTACATAATACAAAAAAAAAAAATACATAGTCAGTCAAAAAATCAGTAATTTTCAAAGTCGAATTATTTAATTTTTAAATTGAATAAAAACTGATTTTTTTTAAGAGTTGCGTCACGAGAGGTGTTTGCCTATTTATAAGTGGATCATGAAACGATGAATAATTAAGTTATCAATGTCAAATAGAAATTCATATTGAAATAAAAGTTTAAATTGGTTCATTCAAAACCGACGGTACCATTTACAACGTATTCAAAAGAAAAACTTAATAAGTTAATTCACAATTTTAATTCACTTTGCCTCTAATGAAAAGGTTTGTTAATTTTTATTAAATAATATTAACTTGGATAAATTTCTAGTTGAACGCATTAAGAATCTAGAAAAAGTTTCAAATACCAAAATAGCATTTATTTTGAAAATTAGGCAGCCTTCAATTTCTAGATTTCTCTTGAAAGTATTAGTTTTATTATAAATTCATATTGGCTTATTGGCTCTCTAATAATAGTAGCTAATTATTTTAATGTAAATAAATTCAATACATGTGTTGTACGGTTACGACTTCCTGTAGGAAAAGAAGCCACTTTTGAAAAACGGATTTTGATGAATCAATTGCATAATGTGTAAATGACGAAAATACTGCTACTTTCCCGTTGTCGAATAAGCCACATATTTTAAGATATAAAATTTAAATTAATTGAAAAAACAACAAAACAGGTATATTTCTTTTTGCATATAAAATAATATCTTAAAGTTTCATCAGAATCCATTTGCTGGAGGTAATTTCCTCTCGTTATTTGTATATAAGGCCATCTTTTTAATTAACTTATCGGTTTTGGTGACTTGCAGCTGATGCTTTCTCATGGAGTCCGTTCTCGTTATTCTAGCTACATTGTATCTTAAATTAGTTTAAAGAAATAAATTTAAAACTTTTTTATTTTAATCTGTTATAGACGCAACAAGATAATATTTATTCATATTGTATTGTGAGTGGCAAAAATTATAATTGTGAAACAAAATGATTAGCGTGATTTATTTTGATCTGAGTTCAAAAATAAACGTAAACGTTTGTTTTATTTTCAATTGAAAACATACCGAGTCCATCGCCCATCTATAAGCTCAGCGAGAAAAAGTGGGAATTCCTGCCCACTCCGTACAAACTGAAAATGTTGCTTATACTACGAAGTTTTAATTGAAAATTTAAGCTAATTTTTAAAATTTTTGAAGTTTTTTTTGATAGTTAATTTCAAAGAAAAATTCCACACTATAAAAATAATTTTATATGATCTTCATAAATGATAACAAGCTTAAAATGATTTTAAATGAATTAAAAGATTAGTTCATTCAGAAAGTGTCCTAAAATTTCATAAATATATATATTTGTATAAATTTCCTTAAATATCATGATTCGAAAAATAGATTTTTATATTGAAAAAAATTATTTTAATTATAAATGTTTATCAACGAAAAATATTAATAATATTAGCGATCAGAGAAAACTTTTGTAGATACTTCAATTAACCCAAAATCTGGTAGACCGATTGAGCTGGGTAAATAGTATAATGTTCTAGAAAGAATCCCGTTAAAAAAAAACTAATGCGTATTTTATTGTTGACAGTTTATTCTTTATCTGATTGATTAAAAAAATGCATTCTTTTATTTTCTTATTTGTATATGTTGATAATACTAACCGTAATTAGCCTAATATCCGGTCACGTAGCGTATGATCTAATACAGTATAAGAAGGATAAGATCAGTTTTAAATCATTTTGCAGAAAGTTCAAGAATATTTTTCACATTGATATTTTTATTAATCTGCTATACACATACATGTATGAGATTGATAAACAAAAAGCAAGATTTCTTCTATTATTTTTATAATATTATTCGAGAATTTGCTCAAACCTTTAGCAAGCGCACGGCATGGCTCTAGGATCCTTTTTGAATTCAGGATTATGTGTCTTTAATTCACACTTATCTTCACATGTATCATGAGTACACGCTTTAATGAAAAAATTATGATAGTTATAAAGCTAAGAAGCAAATTATTTATAAAGTCACAATAAGAAAATTCTCACCTTCATCTTCAGTGGCATAAACTAAAGTTGTAAAGCAAAACACCAAAGCAAGAAGAAGAATAATTGTTATAGGAAGTGAATTCATATTGAAAATTTTCGTTTTTATTCTTATTTCTTATTTTAAAAGCGTGATTGCACAATGTTCAAACTTTTATATCTGTAAATAACATTATAGAATAAATAACAAATAACAAATATCGAATGATATACTTACATGACAAGTTATGACCCTTTTTTAGAAGAATCCTATGAATAAAAGGATTTATTATATTTAAATTCTTTTTAATTGTCAATATGGATCAATAATAGAAAATGCGCTCTTATAGATCGAACGTTTTTGTGTCAGAACGAAGACAAAATTTTCAAAAGTACTGAACCAGACAAAACTATAACTTGAAGAAAATATTCTTAACATACAGTAATATAAACTTTTGAAATTTAAATTAGGTACGTTTAGAAATATTTAAATAGTTATGCATAAAAGTTTTTGTCAGCGCTGTATAATCAACTTATTGAAATATATGCGATATTGTCAAAGTATTGTTTGATAAAAATCTTAGCTTGTGTTTAGTTTGTTCGAATCGATTGCAATGATTATGAAATGCACTGCCAAAATAAAATTTAAGTTTTTGTTGTTGTAAAGTGTAAAATATATGCGAGAGCGCGTTGGCCGTTAATCATAAACAATGTCTAAACTAACTCATAAATAACTCTATGTACCATAAATAATTATTAATTTTATTATTATTATTTTGAACATTGAAAAAGAAATTTTTACATTCAGACTGACTATTGAAAAAATGTTAGAAAAGAAAATTATTGTAAGTATTAAAAAAAAATTATTTTTTATTATAAATATTATTTAAAAATTTGATAATAATAAGTTCTTATTTCACTAAAGGCTTTATTCTGTTTTTAAATATGAACAATAAATTCTTTTGAAAATAGAGATACTTCAAATTTCTAAAAACCTAATACTTACACTGATTGATCTGGATAAAAACTCATCAAATAGATATCAAAAATCTATTTTTGTGAAAAATTTCATATCGATAACTCATATTTAATCAAAATATATTTTTATAATAAATCATGAAAAACCAGTTCTTTTAAATAATTTTTTCTTAAAGTTAAACAAAATTATATTTCCAAATTTTGGAAAGTTAAAATTTTAGCTTTTTTTAGTTTTTTTTATAAAAATATTCTTTTTTGAAAAACCACATTTTTTGTACCTATTAAAGCTCAAAATATCCTACTTGTCTTATTTTCATATAATATATTTCAAGAATTACATCTTGAAAAATTGTGATTTTTTTTTTTTTTAGTTGATTTAGAAACATAGGAATATGTATACACATAATACACATATATTCATATACCACACATATATCTACACTGAAAATATCTAAAAGTAGTATATTTCAACTGAAAATTTGAGTAAAGAAAAACTCAATTGTACGTTTTTTCAAAAACAAATAATAGAAATGAACTATGTGTAAAAAAATGACTGTTTTAAGTGGGTTTTACCTTTTAATAAATAAATTATTTTACATAAGTTAATAACTTAAATACCAGCTATTACTTTGTAACTAATTTAAAAACAATAATAACAATAATTAACATATTCTTTAATAATCACGCCAATCATCCTCAATAAATTAAAATCTTTCTTTTGAGTAAATATCCAATATCAAAAATCTCAAATTCATGTCCTCCAGCAAGCATTACAAAACACGTTCAATTATTTATCAGATGCAGCCATCCTCGATAAATCCATGCAACCCTTAAAACCGCGCTAACATATAGCAAAATAATCGTAAAGCTTCATCAAGCACTCATATGTAAGCCTTTTATAAGCTCAATTTGCCACGTGTGCCACCTCCCCCTCTCTTACTAAAATATAACGCAATATAACGTGACGCTCGCCATAATTGCGCGGAGCGCCAGGCAGCGCAATATAGTTTATAGGTCTTTGGCATCCGGAATTCCGCGTGCAGCAGCCACGAACGGCTCTCCCTCGGAATTATCTTTTCGCTCTCGCGCAAGCCCGTTGGCTCGTAAAAATCCGGAAACTATATGTGTATTTACGAGCTACCGCCGTGGAAAATGTTGCCGCAGTTACAGAAGCCTGCCTGCACTTTCCCGGCTAAGAGCAACGAGAGGTGTTTTTCCGTTAGCTCGCACCGCAGAGCATCGGATTTCTTCTATAAGGGTGAAAGAGGAAGGCTGCTGGGTCAGAGATCGCGCTGGCGAGATTATCAGAGGCAGCGACGGGAAAACTGGTTGCGTGACTCGACCGTATGATTATGGGAAACGCTGATTCTCGACGAGATTCCGGGAAAAATTATGGCAGCTTTTCTTTTGGGGTGGAAATACGCGTAACTGAGTGATTCTCCTGTTATTTCATTGATTAAAAGAATAGAAAGACTGTGTCCATGGGTAATTTTTCTTTTCTTTATGCGATGACAAGTTTTCCAAGAAAACGTGATTTCGAGTAATTATCCTCAACTTTATTAAAAGAATATAAATGGTCAAATACTCTGAAACAAGTTTAGAAGTTATTTAATGATTGAACATTTTTATATTTTTTTAACAGCTTCTCCTAATTCCTTGAGTTTTAAGTTGACTGCAATTCTTCTAGAGCTGAATTCTGAGTTGGACTCGATTGATGTAACTCAGATTCATTACGCCTTTTGTTAGATTTCTTTTAAATCACCGGGTGATGGCAGCACGAGTATGACTCATTGCCAAAAAGTAAGAAGAAGAAGATTTCTTTTAACCTCCAGTTGTTGGATGGCTACTGGATTTGGGTCCTGAATCCATTGATGGAATCGAGTCTTGGAGTTTTTGCTGATTTTGACGTTCATCTAAAACTTTTTTACCAACCGGATTTTCGAATATTGCTGAAATGCAAGCTACGCCTTTAATTTTACGCGAATGATACATTACTTAATGTATTTTTGTATGTGGTTAATAAATTTATCGGCAGTAGATGTTACTAACTGCTTGTCTGACTCTCTCGTAAAACTTAGTAACCAAATCATACAAATAAATACGTCTAGTACTAAATATTTTCAATATTTTCTTATATTAATTTCGGGCTATCGTAATATAAATTATTTTAAAAAATAAAAATAACAGTGTTAATGGAACTTATTTGAAAATAAATTAAAGTACAATTTATATTGTCAAAAAGTATCATTAATTAAAATCCATTTATTCAAAAAATTCAATAACTGAAAACAAAAAATATATCTTCTCACAGAGAACCTCTTAAATCTCAATAGCCACTCCAAACCCTCAACTCCATCTCGAGACCCCTCAAAGAATCGAAAACGCAAATGAAACTCCTACAGTCCAGCTGCTCAAGCACGCTCCAGAAGTCGAACATCAATACGACACGCGCCAAGCCGCGCGTTTGGCAGCTTGCGTTCGTGACTTATTCGAGCGTTGAATCGCCGCAGCAGTTTGTGCACTTCTCCTCCAGAACGTGTATTTGCTCCCTCTCAATCTTTCCCTCTCCCACCCTCTTGAGGGCACGTCCGCTAAGAGGGACTCTCTCGCGAAAACAATCGGCGTCTTGCTGATATCTCCACTTTCACGGCGCATTGATCGCGCACCGCCGCCGCCGACGACAGACATTATTTCTCCGTCTCTCCTCGCGCCGCCAGAGATAAGAAAGACCGAGCTATCGCACCCACGCCCCCACCCACCCCCTGAGGAAATGACGCGACTAGCGAAAATCCCGCGGCGCGCGTAGTTTTGTTCCTTCATTTCTGTGTACTTCCCGCGGCGAGGGTGCAGGAAAAATGACCCCGGCGAATGTATAAATTTATCGCGCGACGCTCGAGGGGAGAGCGGCTTACTTCTCGAGGTGACATTTGTTATGTGCGCTTTTCGGAGAATTCACCGGCAGGCGCGATGGAGAGCACATTTGTTCTCGAGACTGCCGCGGAATGCAGGCGGAAGAGGGAGAGGACGTCGACCGCGTGTATCGACGCCTTGACGATTTATCGCGAGCCCGGTCGACTTCAATTTTAGCGTAACAAAGAACTGCAAGAATGCGCCGGGTGCGGATAGTTCCTTGGGCGCTAAGGTATTTGTCGGCTGCCGTATTAGGAGCTGATTTGATTTAGAGGGTGAATTCAGGATTTTTTGTTTAGGTCGAATGATTTCATCAAGGTTTAGAGACGAGTTTAAGATAGGCGAATTTCAGTGGAAATTTTTGAAAGTTGAAATGTTTTAATGAATATGAGAAATTTGTTTTCTTGTATCTGTTTGTGTTACTTGGTGTAAATATTCATTCCGTACATTTTGAGCCGTAGTATGCAGATTAATTTACTAAATAAAAGAGTTGAGGGTCACGGATGCGGTTATTGCAATGAAGCGGTTTTGAGAAACTAAAATTTGAAAGACGTTGTACTAGCACAATGATATATTAAAATTATTTTTAAAATTCCAAAATATGGAAACTGTGTAAATTAAACTCTGTTTATTGTTGACTGAAATTTTATTATAATTACACATTTTTTATCTTAAATACGCTGAATCAATTATATTTATTCTTTCTTTCCTGGGCGGAAGAATTTGTTTACAGCTTTCTGGATTTCTGCAAAGGCTTTTCCGAAGTCATTTTCTTTGAATGATTCCTGAACTTTGTTGAAAAGGTCATCGAATTTCTCCTGAAGCTTTTTGAATTCCTGCAAGTAAACATGATATTATTAAAATTAGCACGGCATTGTATTTCTAAATAAAATGATTATAATCTTGGTAGTTACCTCTTCGAATTCGTTTTCATTGTTCTCCGGAACCTGTTCTTCTGGTTTTTCGGGTACTTCAGCCTTAGGTGTGGTTACATCTTGTTCAGGTTCTTGTGGCTGTTCTACTTTAGTAGTGGCTTCGACTTCTTCTGTAACTTCTGGTACTTCAACTTTAGGTGTGGTTACATCTTGTTCAGGTTCTTGTGGTTGTTGTACTTCAGTGGTGACATCGACTCCTTGTTCTGGTTGCTTAACGTCAGTCGAAACCTCGCCTTCTTCACGGCTGACAGGTACAGCCTACACGAAATAAAATGTTTATTAAAGAAGCTCAAAAATTTATTAATAAAAAGCTACAATTTTTTTAAATGTAATTATAAGAACACATCACGCGAGCTTTGCGTACCTGTATACGCTATGTTTAAAAGAAAAAAAACTTTAAATTTTAGCAATCAACAAAAACATCGCGATCAAATTCGATGCAGTCAATCAGAAGCCAAGCTATTCTGTAAACAATGGTCGGTCATGGATATTTTATAAGTTGAATTGACAAAAATGTTTATATGACTCGTTACCGATTTGTTTTATCTAATGTAAGACTCTTCTTCTGTGATCTTATTGTAGCTACTAATTTTGACTTTATTTTTATTTTGAACTTGAATTATTTTTTTGTATTTAATTGTAAATATAATTCCATAAATCGAATTATCTACGTTACCAGTTAGGAATGTTAGTATTAAAATATAAGTTTTAGTCTACTGCAAACTATGTTTTTAATTTTTTTTAATGCTTAAATTTATTTACGGAATACAGAATAATATAAAATCTAATAGATTGATTGATTTAATTAAAAATAGAAATTTAATATCTATTATCATTTGAGAATAGTAAAATAAAATTTAACTCTGCAAAATTTAAGACTGACGAATTCAATAGGTAATATAAAACTCGAACATACAATAACTACATAAATTAGTTACTATAATGTTTACATTATTACAAGATTTTTTATCAAAATTATACACAGATAATAATTGGAATATAATCTAAGTAGGAGACGAATTTTAATGGAGCAAATTATAGTAACTTACCAAAGAAGCGGCACATCCGATGAGGACGAGGAACACAATCTTGGAAACCATTGTGGATTTTACTCTGTTTGATTGCTGGTCAAACTTGTAATGCAATTGCAGATTCTGCTCTTATATATACTTACTTTAAAATCTAATCAGTCAGACGTATCTCATTGAATATGACTGTGACTAAATTATTTACATTGAGTCAAAACCTTCTGGAAAGCATCATATTTACATGCATTTTTTTCCATACATTAAATCATTATATTTAGCAGAATAAGCACTCACTTTCGGCTAGTCATCCAATAAATTTCGAATATATGTATTTAAAAACAGATCTCGCACTGCGTGTCAATAAAAAAAACGTGATTCGCCTAGGTTGCTGACGCCTACTGCGCTTTTTGAATACACAGATGTATGAGCCATATTTAAGAGAAGCAAACAACAATAAATTATGCAGGAATGACAACGATTTTTCGGATTACGAATTAAGATTAAATTTGCTCTATTATTGCATAAGTTAATCCAATTATGGTAATAAGAGTTTCAATTTTTAGATCTTTTTTAGATTTTCGAATATTTACATCATCCAAACTTAAATTTCAAATATTTATATGATAAGCTAATGATACTTCTAGAAAGGAAAATTTATTTAGTGAGTATCAACTGTTATATAGTCATGAAGATGTTCACGTGAAGAAAACGTGTTTCGCAAAAGAAAGATTTTTATGAAGTATTTGAACAAATAGTTACATATATTCTTTTGCAAACTAAAAAATGTATATTTTCAAATGATAATAATTTGGATATGACTCATCACATTTTTCCAAAAACTGCAATTGTTGATAGCAAATATATTTATTAGAATGTTTTGTTCTTATTAATATTCATTTTTTACAAGAAAGAATGTCATAAAAATTAAATTTCTTTTGCAAATTTTGCATGCGAGTAGCCTTTTAGTATTTCATGAATGAATCCTTTTTCGGCTCAATTAATCGATTATGTTTTGAGATATTGAAAGTACTTTAAAGCATTTTTAATTGGTCATAACTCAAAAATTTATCGGTGAATATTTTACAAAAATTTGGAATTTTTATTGGGAATGGATTTGATTTCTTTTAAAATATTTTTAATGAATTAAAATTACATATCGGTATTTATATTTTATCATAAATGTTATCTATTTACATATTTATGCATACTTATGTAGAATAAAGTGTTGATCAAACTTCAAATTTTTTATTTTAACAAATGAAAAATACTTGTAAAATAATGTGAAGAATGTTATTCGTATAAAACGTTTATTTTTAAAATATAGTAAAATTTATTCCAATGGTAAGCACCAATGAATTTAAAATAGTTTTTTTACCATATTTTTCTTTAAAATACAAGAATTATTATTTTGAAATCAATAAAATTCTTCGTAATATATGTCTATTACAGCAACTTAATCTCTCATTTAGAATTATATATAATTAATATTCCTCATCGTTTCTTAATTATTATCATCAAATAAACCATATTTTTACAGCTCTCCACTTATCCTGTTTAAATATCCCCTTCTAGAACACGCACGTGCGAAAATGCGAGAGCTGTAGGGTTCTACTCAGCCTTTCCTTCCAGCAGCTAAAGATTCCTAGAGCTGCATAAATTTCCCCTTCAATAAAACGCAGACCCCAAGAAGGCAGCCGAACAATGTTCCCCGCGCGTGCAGTTCGCATAAGAAGAAAACGCACGTCGATCCATATAGATGCACGCCAATAACATTCCGCGACTGACTTACGCAGAACTGCAGCTGAATGGAGAACGAAAAGAGAGCTAAAAAATGAGTTTCTTTTGTAGGTTTTATCGAGCTTGAATCTTCTTGGCTCGTCGGGACTTCCACTGATTTTCGAACATTCTTTAGTAATTCTACGCTTGTCAGAAAGTCTGGCGTTTTCTCTACTTCTTGCGAAATTCAATTCATCTCTTAGGGAAAAATGATAGGGTAGGGCCGTTTCTCCTGACCGACATCCCAGGCTGACGCGTTTAAGGCGGAAATTTTCATCAGCTGCCTGAAAGGTCGAGATTTGCATGTCTTCGCCTCTGTTCGAACGGAATGGGGAAATGCGAGAATCGAGAAAAACAGTTTTTTGCGTTGATGGCGTAATAAAGATGGATGGAAATTGATCTGATGAAATGCCAAGGGTTGATGCTTCTTCGAGCGAGAAAAATTTGGAAAAGTTAGTGTCCATTATTCAGCGATTTATGCATCAAATGTCTGAATATCATTTGAAAAATTTAATTACGTCTATGAAGTCAAAGTATTTAGTTAGAATATAAAAATATCTTGGATACTTTTAAATATACTGAATTCATTTATTATTAAATTACATCAGAAATATTTTCATAACATAGATTGTCACACGTATCTGTTGTAAATGACTTAATTAAATGTAAATCTTTAAAAAGACTGCGAGTTCTGTCCACACACTTGTGTCAATTATACTGCATATACTATACCCAGAACAGCAAACATCAAAATTGAGGTCATGATTGTCTTCCTTAAAACATTTTTAAACGTTTAGAGCCAATTTTTACCACTTTGTATGAAAGAAGTTAATAAATGGAACAAAATATTTTGAGTTTTTTTATTAATGATTGAATTGAAATTGAAGTGCTGGAATACCACATTTACATAATCATTTATAATACAAACAAGTTAAATAAATAATAAAACAATGAATATATTAATTAATAAATTTTAATTTTATAATAATTTAAACATGACGAACTTTTAACCTTAAAACTTAAGAAATGCCGAAAATTATATACATACAAAAAATGCAGTTTGCGCAAAGCGCGCAAAATGTCACTACAATACTTTTTAAATTTATTATAAGGATAGTTAAACCTTATCCTGAGTAAACATTTTAAACTTGTTATTACAATTCTTCTCCAAGAGAATTGTACATAATGTTGCCGTGAAATTATTATAAATAATGATATATATGGTGACCCAAAAATAATTATATGTTTTTTATCGATTGCAAAAATAAAGAAGCATTTAGTGTGTATTCATATTATCAGTAATATATTTTATTCACATCTCAACTGTAAAAGCCACTTTATTGCCCTGAAAAGCGGGCATAAAGTGACATATTATTCCCTCGAAAAATAATTCCCGCTTT
>JAPYZB010002144.1:0-19936 GCA_030522745.1 Eupelmus kiefferi
ACTATATATTTAATATTTAAAATATATAACATACATATAGGAACAATAAATTGTTCTTGAGGAAGCTACGTGCCAAAGTATTGGCAGCGGTTTTTTTTGGTTGTTAAATAAGTTTACTTATTTAATCACCGGTCCTTTCGAGGCTTGCCTCGTTTTTCGTTAATCACTCCGGATCAATCCTATCCTTCATCCTTCATCCTACCTCTCGCCTCTCCGGATAAGACCACTTCATGGTCTCGCCACTACAAGCGGAGTTGGAGCTCTGCCACCTGTACCTTGCCCAGCTGCGACGCTAGATCATCCGTCTCCAGAGGCCGAGAGCAGTTCAGGTCGACGCATTGACGCAGACACCGGAGACTCCAGCAGCGGTGCCTCTCAGCCCGCCGCCACCACCGATCCTGCTGAAGGCAGCGGCAGTGGCTGTCGAGCCCAAGGAAAGGGGCCCGGCGAGAGCAGCAACGGGACACGTCCAGTTTTCCAAGTCGACCTCAGCCACCTACCAATTCCGCGAGCCAGAGCCAGAGCCAGAGCCAGAGCTGAAGGACATCGTCCGGGTGATCCAGGGGAAGACACCTGCAGTATTCTACAAGAAGGCCCTAGAGGCCGACCTGCCTGGGCGGTGTAGCCGACACCAAGTTGGGCGAGCTTTCTCTCGTCAAGACTCGATACTGAGTCGACGTAGAGGGGTCAGTGCTGTGTCCTCCCTCTACGCAGCGTGGAAGCCACCCGAGTGGCCAGACTCGTCTGCGGCGCTCAGTGCTTAGCACGAGCCAACATCAATTTTAGTTATTTTTTAAATAATAAAAAATTAAAGTTAATATCAAGACTACGGTTGTCACCATGCGGCTAGGAATACTGTAAAGGTGATAGCGTACATATTTTTAATTACTCATAACTTGTTTAATAAATAAAAAAAAATACTTTATTTTTACATTAGCCTTCATTTTGAGTGTAATGAAACAATCATGGAATGTGCATACTAGAGATTTTGATCAACTACTTTGAATTTCTAATAATTAAACAAAAAAAAATTTAATTTTGTTATATAGGAAAATTTTGTAGTAGTGGGAATTCTACAGAATTTCTTATGAGCAAAATCATTATGCAATTTTTTTTACAGGTTCTATTATATGATTTCATACAGAAATTTGTACCGAGTTATTTTTAGATATTTTTCTATAGGTAGGTTGATTTTATTGATATAAGCATATTATACAATGCAGTTAGATAGCCTTGACTCATACCGCATGTTGAAAATTTTTATTTTATAAATTACTTCGAAAATTTTATGTACCTTCAGGTATATCTGTTTTGCTACATATTCACTTGCATACTTTAACTAAAACCTACATTCGGTCGTGTAATTTTCCCAAAGCAAGTTATCCCCTCTTTAAACTCTTGAAATCTAAAACTACCCACAAAATCTCCCAAGCTGAGTATCACTCACAACTCGCTTATAAATCTCCACCGCTCATCTCAGCCAACTCCGCACGCATATAATTGCCCTCCTGACTACCTCACATCCCACGATGCGCATAACCCTTTCTTCCCACACAGAGTCTAAAAAGACAGCGGCACTCTCAAGACGTGCCTGGCAATCGGGTTACGTGTAAGCATATACACGGCGAAAGAGTCCCAAGCGAGCTGAGCGCGAGCTACGAGGAGGAAGCTACTTGGAAGCAAGCTCCCCGTTCTGAAAAAGCGCGGGCTGCAGTATATAAGAGAGGAGCGAGCGAGCGGGCGCACTTATAGAAACGAGGCCGAATTTGCATAAGGCTCGGCTTACGCTCGCTCGCGCGCATTCGTCGTAATGCCGAGAGAGCTGCACTTCTGCGAAAAGCCTCGCCGGCGCGATATGTAGAGCCCCGAGGTATATAAAAAATGAAGGAAAGGAAAGGAGAGTGCAAGGCTCAAGAGAGGGAGAGAATGCTGAAAGGATATATCTCCGGCCACCTGTTTAGCCCGATATGGAGAGCGAGCTCAGAGCGCCCGATATGATAATGCTCGAGAGCGAGCGATTGTTGTGCTCTTTTTTCTTCCGTTCCCTTTTTTTATTCTACATTTTTCTTATCGCGGTTCTTACTTGCGGCTGCCCTTGGACGAGACCCGCCCCTCCGCTCTCTGAGAGCTAATTAGCAAGTGTGCTCTAGCTTTGCTGAGAGAGCGCCGTTACTGTTCTGCAGAGATCGTCACGAGAAACCGTGACGATGGATAGCTAGTCGTGTTGCTTGATGACTGCGGGTTAATGATCGGAAAATTAAATGCTGTCTGCCTGTCTATACACTGACGTTTAAAAGTTTATGAGAATCTTTGAATTTATGTTTTAACCAAGCTGTTTTCGTTATATGATTCGTAATATAATTATTCTAATGAAAGCATAATAATGAAGATTTCATTCTCTTGAAAATGATTTAAGAATAATTTTGATTTGATAATTTAATAAAAAATTGTAAGTGATTAAAATAAATTCTAAAGTTTATAACGGCTAAACGAACTAATTTTTTGTAATCGTATTTATCAAAATTTTCGCCTATTTTTAGCCAGTACTGCCACATATAATTAGCTCATCCTAATGACTGATGTTTCATGTTGTATGATTTTGGAAAATACTGCTATCGGTGGGCAAATGCGACGAGCTCGCACACATCCAATCCGCCAAAAGGAACATAATCTGAAAACTCGCGAGATAGCGAGATATAAAACGAATCTTGCATGATTTATAACCTGCGACTTTGAGACACATATACAGCTCGACTTTTCAGTAAAGTGTGATACCAAACAGCTCTCGATGCATGCATCTACACACAGCTTGAAAGAGGCCAGAATTCCTCGTGACGCTCTCGCTCCAGCTCCCAATCACGACGATTCCTTTTTCCAGCATCTTTCTCGCGCGCTCACCGACAATGTTGCAAGCATCTCTCTATAGCTTATCTAAGAAAAGGTATATATACATCTAAGACAGCTAAGGACTGCTCTCTGCATCCAGCGTCCGCTATATGCAAAGCTGGGAATCGCCGAGGGCGCTGACGGATTTATTAGCTGCGAATGTCTCAATCCCAGGATCGGCAGAGGCCCGACTTCTTCTTCTCTCAGCTTTTCTCTCCTTTTGTATTATATGCGCCCTTTCAATTGGCCGTGGGCGCGCGAAGCACGAGCTAAAAATCAAGATAGCCCGCTCTCATTCTAATACGCGCGTGATAAATAGGGCCGCTCTTATTATACGCAGCAGCCTTTCTCCTCGCTCTCTTCCTCTCTCTCACTCCGCGATATCATCGCCGATTTAAGGGAAAAAAATACGCGAGAGAGGATTTATGGCTGGCAGCGAGAGTCCTTTCCAAAAGCCGTATTAGATGTCTTCGCCGGCACTGATAAAGACGTCTTTTGTTTATTTATGTGCGAGGGATGCGAAAGAAAGAAGAGAGAGAGAGAGAGAGAGGAGTGATTTAGTGCGTGAGGGAGGGCCCAGCCTCACGCTGGCAAGTGAAAAGTTTTGGGAATCCTCTTTTTTTTGCTGCACGAGTAACTCCTCTATAAAGATGAAAAGTAGCGCCATGCTTCTTGGAAATTTGGATAGTTTAGAAAGTTTGGGATTTTGTTTTATAAAAATGTACGTTTAACGTTATGCTGATTGTTCGAAATTAATAATAGTAAATCCCGTGTGCTATAGTGTTTAACTAAAACGCTAAAAAATACAATATTACGTGGATAACAGCTGTATTAATTAAAAAATTTATCATTCTCTATATGTCACATTGATTCACGACGCGAAGCAAGCTTACTTCTACTCCTCGATCAAATAAATATTTTTTCATCTCCAAAAATCACTTTTCTCATTGAAAAGGCAAAAAAGTATCGGAGCCAGGATCCAGAAAAGCCGAGATCCAAAGCATCCCTTAAAGCATCCATGCAAGCCATCGTTCTCATCCTCCCTCAAATCCAGCCGTCGCTACCCTCAGCCCGCTCCTCCTGGAAATTAGTTTCTCGAACAACAGCTCCCCCCCTCTCGATGGGATCGAGCCCTGCGCTCGCGCGCGTTCTCGGCTTTGTCTCGCGTAAATGCCATTATCGCCGCGCGAATAAACGCCCCCCCTCCCTGCCAGCCTGGCCCTCTTGCATGCGGGACGACTAGAACTTTAATAATAACTATTCCCGCGAAGCGGCGGCGCAGCAACACACCGGAGATGGAAGCCCGAGGTAATTTCCGGACGGTGCGGGGGGAGGCGTTTAGCCGAAAGACGAGCTTCTTCGCGCTGTCTCTGTGCGCAGCGAGAGAGAGGAGAGGAGAGGAGAGTGAGCGCGTTATATGGGTGGAGCACTCCGAGTCTAGCTTATCGCCGCGGGAAGGTGGGGGCGTGCAGCACTCGGGGAATTATTTCGCCGGGGATGAATCTTGCAGCTGCTGTGGCTGCAGTATACATATATGGCTGCAGTGCAGCTGTATGCGCGCGAGGGCAAGGATTTATTTAACTTTGCGGAGCCGAAAGATACTTACGTAAGTGTTACCCGAGCATCTAAGTATATCGTTGAAAAGTAGCATGAGGGAGCACATATCGAAGTTGCGATAGAGCAAAGATAATGACTAATCGCAGAGCATCGTAGCTCGCGCGAAATCTGCGTCAAAATAAAAGCCCGAGAGCGGCTTGCTTTCCTGGAAGTCGTCGTCTCCGGAAGCTTCCTCCCAGAGAGCGAGAGCCACCCTCGCGTATTAGCGCAGCGATAAATCCCTCTCTTACTCGGGAGAGAGAGAGAGAGAGAGAGAGAGAGAGAGAGAGAGTTGGGCCTCTTGGAGTCAGGAAGAGAGTCTATAGCCCGTGAGGGGGGAGCGCGGAAAGTCATTTCCTCTCTCCTTCGTCGGCACGGCGAGCTTGCAAGCTCTCGCGAGGGGGTAATAAAGCCATCTTGCGGAGCGCGCGCAGTTCTCCCCCCGCGCGCGCGGGAGTCAGCCCCCGCCCTCGGGGATAGCGATCTATACTGGCGCGAGCGAGCGCGCCCGTTGCCTAGGCGACGCACCTACCTCTCTCTCTCTCTCAACCCCTTCCAGAGATTGCCGCGTCCCCTTATCTCTCTAGCAGCGCGAGCGCGCACAGAGCCTGATATAGCCCTCCCCCGGATTGACACGGACTTGCGCTCCTTTGCAATAAAATTATACTCTCTAGCTCTCTCCAGAGCAAAAGTGAGAGAGAGGAAAAGAGGTAGAGAGCAAAAATAGAGACTCGCGCTCGCGCGTGTCTTTTAAAAGCTGAGAGAGAGAAAAGACAGCAAGAGAGAGAGGGACTTGCTAGCGAGGATCCGAAAAAGGTATAGTCTCGTCTTTGTTCCTCCCTCGCTGGGGCGCAAGAGCGAGAGAGAATGAGAGAGGGAGAGAGAGAGAGGAAGGGAAGAGCCGACTAACTGATAAGGCTTTGATGTATGGGCCAGTGACGTCACCCCGGCCAAGCGCGCATTGCCTCTCTCTCTCCCTCTCTTAGTCACTCTATGTGTGTGTGTGTATAAGCTCCCCGAGCTTTTCCTACTCTCGCTCTCTCCTTGCGTTTGTTTTTCTCGGCTGGAAAAGAGAGCGAGAGAGAGAGAGAGAGAGAGAGAGAGAGGCGAGTCGAGAGATTACAGAAATCGATATAGGATTAGGAACAAAGGAGAGAGCGAGAGAGGACGTCGCGCCTGCGCGCTACTCCCCACTGATGCGAATTTATGGTGGGAGCTTTTTTCGAGGCACGGAGTGCGAGCAAAAGCCCTTTTTCGCCAGCCTGCTACTGCTTTTTGGGGGAGTCTGGATTTTTCGAGGATAGGCTAGAAATGAATTACGAACTTCTCCTTGAGCTCTCTCAGCTTTTCGGTCATTTTAACGAAACTTAACGCTTTAAGTAAGAGTTCGTAAATTCAACAATGATCAAAAGCATTTATAGATATAAATACAGTCATCCAATTCGCAGGAAAAAGAGAAAAAACCAGCAGTCCACTATACAGCAAAGAATCTCGACTTTTTCGCACACGTTACAAGAAAGCTCGCTGCAGCCTCAGAAGGAGAGCCAGGAAGAATACAGGGAGCCGCGCGCGGGGGGACGGTAAGACGAGTGATTTAGTAAGATGAAAAGCTACTCCCCTCGCTTCTGTCGTTATCTGGCATGGGCAGAGATTGCCTGAGCTCCCATAGCAGCAGCAGCAGCAGCAGCAGCGGAGCGGCGAGTCTCGCCGAGTCATCCGGCAGAACGTGCGGATCTTTCGACACTTGCCGTTCCTTGAAGCAGATCTATGATGGAGAGTCTATACTGCTGGCTTCTTCGAGGGCATCCTATTTGATTTTGTTGCTTTTAGAGCTTTTTGGAAAAGTTGCAGCAAAGGGTTGATCTTGTATACACTAAAGATTTTGTTTAGAGTAAAACGCGAATATATCAAATGTAATGATGCACACTAAAGAGAGAATAAAAAAAGAAAAATTAACGAAATCGAGGCTCGCATGAGTGGTTACTATATAGTTCAAATCGTGGCGCGCGGCTTTCCCGGCGAACGGCCTCGCTGATGGATCGCCTTAACTGCCGGCGGAAAACAGTTGTTATTTGGCATTAGTCAATTCGCTGGGAAGCGCACGTCCTTTTTTCCTTCCTCTGCATAAATTAGAAACTTGTAATAAGCTTTTGCATCATGTGCATTACTTACAAGTATATAAATCTAGTGTCGGTAGGATTTAAAATTGAGGAAACGCCTCGTTTCAATAATTCCCAGTCCCAGAAAAAGAGACAGAAATGGCTTATCTGTGAGCGAGGAAAAAACTGCCTGTCGCGCTGCAGAAAAAAGCCCTTGACTCGGTGTCTACTCGGAAAATGGCAACTATAAGAAAAGCGAGGTAAGAAGTCAGCCTCCTCTCTCGAGCCGTCAGCCAGCCGAGCAAGAAAGCCCGGCTCTGAAGAAGAAAGCGGCCGGGCAAGAAAAAAGCTCCCTCTTCCGCCTATGTAGTATAAGTATAATCCAGAGCGGCAGAATCGCCTTGGGCTCGCGGGAATTAAATTTTTATGTCTCCCTCTCAGCGAGAATCCCGTTCTCTCTCTGCTCCCTGCGCGCGTATAAATTAAGAAAAAGCGCCGAACTACGCCGGCTTTGATTGGCTTGTCCCTTTTTATAGGAGAGCTCGGGAGCTTACACGTGTGTGTGTGTTGAGCTTGCGTGTGCTCTCCTCGCGATCGCGCTGCGATAGGCGCGCTTGTGCGCAAAAAAAGGGGATCCGCCATGAAAAGGGCTCGTAAAGCCGGTGTGGAAGAGAGGCTGGGAGGAATCGAGAGGAGCGCGCGCACTGGATATAGAGAAAAGTCGTAAACCTCGTAATCCCTCGTAAAAACGCGTCTTATCCAGAGCAGAGCCTATTTCCTCGCTTTCGCTCTTCTGTCGCTCTTCTGCGCTGGCTTGGCCTGGCGCGCGATGTAGCGGCGCGGCGCGGCAGAGAACGGAGTAAAATGGGAGAACGTGGAGAGCGAGTGCGCACGTTTATGTCCAGTGTACGCGCGCTATCGCTCTCGTATACTTCAAGACAAATCGCATTTGCCGAAAGAGAGAGGGAGACCGACGAGCCTCGCCCTATATATAAGAGGCTCGCTCTCGATTGTTATTGTTAAGATCTTGAGGGATACGGAGGGAGGCGAGGTATAGGCTGCTTTTTTTATGTGAAAAGTGCTGCTGCTGCGTTCGCGGTATGTAGCGCCTTTTTTTTTGAAGGTTCGACTTTTTGTCTAACCCGAACCGGCTTAATCTACTGAACAGCTACCGCGCGCGGTTGCGTCACGAGGCTATGCGTAAGCACAAGTCTAGGCGTAAATAATAACGATTATCAATTTCCCCGACGATATATTCCGGTTCATAAATATGAGCGGCGAAAGCCAGCCAATAATTCAGCATCCCCATTTTTCCAGCAGGATAAATTACCAAGAAAAAGCCTCCCCGGGAGAAAAAAAATTGATCATCGTGACCGTAATTTAGACCGATCGCCGTTCGGGTCACCGGTTCACTAAGGCCGCCAGCTCGAAGGGGCAGAGAAAACAAGGCGCGGGAGCAAAGAGTGACGAGAATAGGGGGAGGCGCTCAGGAGCCTCAAGGATAAAGCATCAGAGTCGAGAGATCAGATATATAGGTACTATACAGCCTCGACCCTGGTTACGCTACCCTATGCGCACATGCGCGCGCATGTATATATATATAAAGATGCGTATACGCACCTCCAGAAGTTCGCCTGCGTATACTTAGGTACGTGTATCAGACCGGATATCTCCTGCAGGGAAAGATTCGCCTCGGTTGCGGCTTAATGTCCCGCGCGCTTGGCTTTTATTTATGCAGTTTATGCTGAGCTTCTGATGCTCTAGTTGCGAGCTGGACTCTTCCCGTGGCTTTTACGAGAGTAGATCATTTGTTTTTTGGCGTATTTATTTCTTGTTTTAGTAGTTGAGCTAGGAAAAGCGAGACTCATGTATGGCCTGGTTGTGTTGCGGGAAGTACCTTTAGATACAGAGTTTCAGAGTTGTACTGTAGGCTTAGGATCTTGTAGTGAGTGTATGAATCGTTTACTTGTTTAAATTAAGAATATAGCGAGAATATCTGCTGTGTTACGTTTAAATTATGTAACGTTAAGAAAAGCTTGATGTGTTTTTTAAAATGGGACAAGACTTTATTTGCTCGTATGCAAAACTATCAACGAATAAGATGGATGGAAATCAAAGTGTGAATACTATCCGAACAGTAGTCTTATAAAGCGGGATTAACGATTTATCTTTGCGTAAACAGAGCATCGATCAAACTAATCACCGATCCTCATACTATACACATGCAAATCAACTCTTTCTCAATACCCTTAGTTCCACGTTAGCTTAAAACTTAGCCTCCAAAAGCTGCATCTCCCGCGAAACGTTGAAAAAATGCTCAAGCAACAATCTGCTCAGCCCAAAACCAGCACCTCCCGCAGTAAAGAAAAATCCTCAGGAAAAAACAAATGCCAGAAAGGAAGCAGCTATTATACATGAGCGACAATCGATCAGAATCCCACAGTAGCTTCTCACACAGGCTCTCGCAGAGTATATAGCACAGCACAGGTGTGCAGATATCTGAGGGCACAAGCCCATCCCAAGCCAACATCCTCGCGCGTTCCTCTCCTTTATCTCTGGCGATCAGTCTTAGGCAGAAGCCAGCAAGCCGTAGCCAGCATCGCGCCAAGGGTTGCAGCGCGCAGAAGCACACGCGAGCAGCGAGATGAAGGCTGCTTTGTGCTCGGGCGAGCTGAGAGAAGGAGAGAAAGGATATCGCTTAGCAGAAATCACTGGGCGAGCTCGCGCCGGTTGGGTGGCTGCAGCAGCAGCTCCCGCGCCGCTACCGGGAACTTGCCGACTTCATTAAAATCTGCAAGCGGCCCCATCAACAGGACTCATTGTTCCTTCTGCCTTCTTTGCCTTTTGTGTCTATGTGTCTCTGTGTGTCTCTGCGTCTGTATGTTTTTTTAGCGTATCCTTCTTTTGCTGAGGGAATGAAATAATTATAAGGATTGATTCCCCTCAAGTTTAGCCTAAGCCTTAGTTATAGGCTTGAAAAATTCAATTGTAAAAGTAACTTTAAAAGAACTTTTGTTCGTAACTTCAATACGGATGCCTTATACCTTTTAATAGTGCTGGCTATTTTGGTTTAATTTGATAGCTACTTAATCTCTAGTAAAAATGGATTTGATACAATAGTATCTTAGTCTCTAACCACTTTATGTAGCTAAGTTTTTACCAAAGAGATTTTATTAAAAGAAAAAAATTATGACAAGAAAGTTATCCTAAAAGTATAAAATATTCTAAAAATTTCAATTTTATTAATTTTTTTTGCAAAAATTAGTTTTGGATTTTTTGCACAAGAAATAATTGTTTGTATACATACTTTAAACAAGCTATACAAAACATTTAAAATAGATTCACAATATTATGATATGTATAAGAAATTAAAGTTTGTGTCGTCAACTAAAGTACTATTTTAATTATTCTTATATAATTAATTATTTATACCTGATTATCCTAATTACCTACATCAATTTACCGCATTCTATTCTTCTCAAAACACATGAAAAGAACACACTGGCGTAAGCATCCAGAGGGAAGAACGTGCTTTCTTCCGCAAAAGCTAGAAAACAAGCGAGTCGAGCTTGACTCGGCAGACACTGGCGCATATAAATCACGAGAATTGAACGGCTGGACCACTCACGTCGTACGAGGAAGCTACTCTCGCGCTCGTTCGGCCCTCTTTTTGCCTGAGCTTGTAATTGAGCTTGTCTTTCTCTCTCGCTCGGCGGTGCGCTTTGCAGCATTTAAATGATGTATATGAGGCGCCGCCGAGCTGACTTTTCATCGAACTAGCTTTTTTTCATTTATAAACTTTTGCTGAATTGTGATGGTAATATGGAACGCGCGGTCACTTCACGCCGTCGCGCAAAAAATTTGATTTGACCTTTGTCCTTATGTTCAGTTAAGTTGTTACTATTAGGGAAAAGACGTTCGAGTTTATTGTTATTTAGGCTATTGGTCTAAAGTGGCTCAATTCAAATCCAATTTTGAGTGTTTTCAACCAATTTTGATATCTATTTGTTTATAACAATGCGCTGTAAAGAAGATCTACTATCGGCTTTGAAAAGAAATAATAAAAAAATGTCAGGATAAACTTTTTAAGATCAGTAATTTTTCCCTTCTAGTCATCACTAAATAAAGAGATAATCTATAATAGAAGAAAAAACGAAAATCAGCATTCTCTCCTCTGAAAAACAAATACAATAACCAAACCCTTTCTTCAGCGTCTTATTTTTACCTCTCCGCCTAACGCCAGGCGTTTTACGAACGATCTGGACCCCACACACACTCGAAAGACATAAATTTCCAAACGCGGAAAAGACGAGTAGTGCCACGTCTATACATTCTATGAAGTCGCTTGTGCCTACCATTCGGCGCATGCAGCCTTTACGAGCTAAGGAACAAGCGGCTTCTTCATCGACTGCGAGCCGCCAACAAAGCGAGAAGCTGCTGCCGCTTCTTTTTTACTTTTATTGACCTGTCTACTCTCCCTTTAGCTTCTTCGTTTCGGATACTTTTTATGGGATCACCGGCGCTTTGTGAGCGCGAGGCCCAAGCCTTTAACAATTATAATGATTTATGGAGTTCGGAGGCTTCTGGCCTTTTTTTTCCTTTTTTTCTGGAGGACTCAATATCAACACCTTTGTGAATGTTTGCTTTGCGCGCTTTGTATACTTTGTTGGAGGACGTTTTTTTGGAGCAGCGCTTTTTATACTTTTGATGTTGATAATTGAAGGGAATTGATTATGGCTTTTGTTTGCTCAATATCAATTTAAAATATTCTCTTAAGTTTTATTCGAAATCAACACTTTTGGGAGCGTTTGTTCAGTGTCCTTCGTATACTTTATTGGAGGAAATTTTTATAAATTGCATCCAATGATAACGATTAAAGATAATTTATTATTAGCTCCAGTAAATCTAAAATTGTGTTGAAAGAATTCTTCAAAATGTTTAAATATGTCATTTTAATATGCATTGACTAGATATTCTGCCTAAAATTTAATCAATTTGATCAATCAGTTCTTCCAAGAATCATTTTTCTTTATTTAGTGTCTTAACGTACTTCTTTAACTGAATTGAAATATATTTTCCATAAACACAAAACATTCCCCAAAATTAAAATCCAAATCTTTTCTCGCCGTTATCCAAAACTCATAATCAGCTCATCAACTTTTAATATTTCCTTCCTTACAGCCATCTCATCCTATGCAACCTCCTAGCCATGCAGCCACACAGCCACACAGGCATATCTCTCCTTCAAACTCTCCCAATGTAAATTGTTTATGCAAACCGCTCCACACTCATATATTCATTCCCAAACAGTTTGAATAAATTTTCCGGCCGAAAGCACCTCTCCTCTTAATTCTGAATTTTGATATAGAGCGCGCACTGACAGAGCCCCAGCTGTTTAATAATTTATGAGGATCCAAAGTAGCCGATCGGACGTGAGAAAAAAAAGCACGCCGCGGCTGGATGTAATTAGCGCACGAGGAAGTGCACATCGCCGGCATCTGATATACACACACACTCACACACACACACTGCACACTCACGCGTGACTGCAGGCAGAAGAAATAATACTCGCGTTTCTTTCCACTTTCTTCCTAGGAGCAAAATGTAACGAGGCCCTTACGTGATCCAGCCGCAACGAGAGCTGCACGCTGCTTTAGATACAATATTGAATTATGTCTAGCTCCTCCCGTAGGTCGCGGATCTTTCCAATTATCTATTCGCTCGGAAGAATTTCTCGTTTGTTCTGTTAGGCGCGCGCAAGCGCAAGCGAGGGCGAGCATCAATTATGGATTGCGCGAGCGAGCGAAGATCAGCGCGGGATCTTTCCTTTGAGAGGATTGTTTTTTTACTTCTTTGAGTGCGAGATGATTTGGTTTTTTTTATGGGTTTATGGATGGAAGGCTGGAGTAGAGGGCTTTGGAGAGTATGGATGCAGTGGAAAATTGGGTGGGTTATGTAAAGAAATTGGATCTATCGGTTGTCGGTGAAGATTTTTACGTAATGCTGAAGCTATAGACTGGTTATGTAATACTGATAAACGCTAAATTATAATAATAGCTGATCGAATCACGGATTTGTCTTGATATATAAGTTGAAAAAGCCGTGACTAAATTTAAAAACGTTTAAAATTTAATTTTATCTATACAATGTACATAAGGTAGAATATTCAAGGATAATTTACGTTTTATTTAAAGAATTGCAACAAAAAAATAATAACAATTAGAACAGATTGATAGTTATTTAAAATAAACGAATTTGAATTTCAGCCATGACGCTCCATCTAGTAGAAGTCTTTCGCACTTGCTCAAGATAAAAGTATAAAACTAGATTATCGACGGCAGCACACGACAGTACCGATCCGGTTAACGCGTGTGCGAGATACACGTGTTTACATCGATATGACACAAAAATAACCTCGAAAAAGATGCCTCTAACGTGCATCAAGAACAGTGAAGTAAAATAAAGTTTTGAATAGTTTCAAACAAGTATTATTTTAAAGTGCTTTTATAAATAAACAGAATAAAAAATGCTTCGAAGACAGGCACGACTTCGGAGAGAATATCTCTACAGAAAATCGAAACAAGACAAGTTGAAAAGTATCCAAGAAAAGAAGGAGAGCATCAAGAGAAGTCTTGAAGGAAACATTCCGATTCATCCGGATTTAAGAAAAGATGCGTTGTATCTGCAGAGAAAAATTGAATGGGAAGATGCTGGCCCAGAACTGGCTGTTGCACAGGGTACAGAAATGGGTGGAGCAGTAGGTTCTAATGAAGATGATGAGTACAGATGGGCTGGAGTGGAGGATCCTAAGATTGTGATTACTACATCTCGTGATCCCAGTTCTAGATTAAAAATGTTTGTTAAGGAATTGCGTTTGATTTTTCCAAATTCACAAAGAATGAATCGTGGTAATTATGAGATGAAGCAGCTGATTCATGCCTGTCGAGCCAATGACGTCACAGATTTTATTATTGTACACGAGCACAGAGGAGTACCTGATTCACTTGTTATTTGTCATCTTCCCTATGGGCCCACAGCTTATTTCACAATGTCAGACGTTATTATGAGGCACGATATTCCAGATATTGGAACTATGTCCGAACAGTATCCACATTTGATCTTTCACAATTTCAAAACAAAATTGGGAGAAAGAACGATGAACATTTTAAAGTATTTGTTCCCTGTACCTAAGGAAGACAGTAAGAGAATCATAACATTTGCCAATCATGATGATTATATTTGTTTCCGTCATCATACTTATAAAAAAGTAAATGGAAGGGACATAGAAATGTCAGAAGTTGGACCAAGATTTCAACTAAAATTGTATGAAATTAAGTTAGGTACATTGGATTCTACAGCTGCTGCTGATACTGAATGGGCATTGAGGCCTTACATGAATACCAGTCATAAAAGAAGATTTTTGTCTGACGAAGATGGTTGGCAACAAGAAGATGATGTAGAGTAAAATCTTTTGTAAATACTTTTTGTAATAAAATTATACTTTTGATTGTAACAATGAATATTTTTATTTATCAATATTTTAATAATTAAGAATAAAATATAGTTAATAAAGGAACAAATAAATTTAAGTCATATTTTGTTCATGATACTTAAATATAAATGCTATGTTGTAATTATGTTTTCCTTTTAAAATTAATCAGTATAAAAATCAGTATATTTCTTAATGAAATAAAGAATTTTTATACCTAAATAGAATAAAATTTAAATTATTTAGAACTTTAAATTACCGGAAGTGGAACTACTGAAGTAAAAATAGATACACTTTTATTACAATGTAATAATTTATTTAAAACTCTGAAAATTATATTGCTTCATCTAACACATTTACATAATTTAATTAATGTTATTTTGCACGAAATGCGAAAAAACTTGATTTTTACTAGCCATTTCTTTAAAGTTCCAGCAGAAATTCTACTGACTCTAGCAGTAGTAAACCGGAAATACAGTCAGCGTTTGCGCGAGTTACAAATCAAAAGTATCGCACAAATGTTAATTAACAATAATCCAAACCTCAAGAAAACAGCATTCAAACGCAACAAGCATTCTCCAAACACGTCATTTTCACCTAAAACTCCAAAAAAGCCAGTCTCTAACCAGCCCACAGCATCGGAAAAAAGCACGCCTAATCGCAAATTACTAAACTCCGCGCCGCGACACGTGTGTCCCCAGCTTTCCTCACTTCAAAAACCTCAAATCAAAACCAAGCCCAGCCTCCCGCAATTCAATCCCTCCCAAACTCCCTTAAGAAAGCCAGGCCTAGCTTAAAATGCACTTTTCTAGATTAAAAAGCCAGCGAAATAAGAGCGAGGGTGGCGCTCGGCCGAAGAAGAAAGCGTTTATTCGCATACGCGCATCAGGCAGCTGTAGGCACGTCTCGGAGCGCTCACCGTGCGGCGCGCCGGTGGATTTCTTTTTTCTCGGCCCTGGCCGATTCTCGGAGCGAATGAATTGTAAATACGAGCTCGCGGTGATATGATGGAATACTTCGGCACGCCGAAAAATCAGAAGAGCGACGGTGAGAATGTTTGTTTGACGATACGATTGCGCTTTTATCTAGATAGGTTATGTTTTGGAAGACTGCTCCTGCGGGGCACTTGCTATGCGCCTTTGTGTATTTGTTTGTTAGATTTTCACTTTTGACGCTTTCTCGATTAGAGCGATCATTTAGAGTTGATGCTTTTCCTCTTTCTACGTTTGATACTGCAGTTTTATTAAATTTTTTGTTGTTGTAATTTTTTTGCTTTTTGATTAGAATAAAGTGTAGAATTACAGCTTTGCACATGTAATTTAGAAACTTATGTAATTTAAATTTTTCGTTGTTAATTTAGCCGATTTTTTTATTATTAACTAGAGCATGGTTTGTTTATTGATTAGATGAGTAAATTTTTTAGAGTCATTTAATAGATAGTGAGGTTTTGCAAAGTAGCTTGGTCCTTCCACCTTTCTTGGCAAGATGCAGTCTTTTTCATATTTGCAGATCTAGAGGTGACTGGAATCTCACGAAGTGGCAGAGTAAGAAAGAAATCATCAAAATTAGTGGACTTTGAATCGCCTGATGACTTTACTGAACACAAATTGAAGAGGCAAAAGGCACAGCAGCAACTCCACGCACAACAATTACTAGAGAAATATGAACAACAATTGCAACAGAAAAATTACAATGCGGTACAGCAAACCAATTCAGTACAACAGACAAACTCTGTTTACCAGGGGAATGTATTTCAACAGAGAAAGAATTCCGAGTCATCTATGGTACAGCTCAAACAAGAAATCAAAGATGAATCGAGCTCAGAGAACGAAGATGAATCATCTGATTCAGAATCTGAGAGTGCCAATGGCTTTGAAAATGACGATGGGCCCAGTGAGGAATCAGAATCTGAGGATGAAGTTGATCCTCTTTTAATGGATGAAGTTGAGACAGAAGTAGAACAAGCTACTGGATTTACAAAACTAGAGCCACCTGAACAAAATGAAATACCATCCCAAGCAAAAAGCAGCTTATACATGTTGGAAAAATATAAAAAGAAACTAGTGATCAAAGATGGTAAAGTCATTAACAAATCTACAAAAGCACAACGGAAAGATAAGGGGGTGAGAAAAAATTTCTTTATTAAATCTTTTTCATATTTGTTTATAAAATACATAATATGTTGATTTTTTCAATTTGTTGTTTCAGAAAACAAGATTTACAGCTTATATGTTATGGGCCAAAGAAGCTAGACAACAATTAGTGGAACATAATCCAAATTTAGGTTTGTTCAAAGTGCAAAATTATGAGTATTACTTTTTTTTTAATATTATTATATAAATCATAAATAAAATTTTATTTTAATAGATTTTGCAACAATATCAAAAAAGTTAGGAGAGCTTTGGGCTACAGTTCCAAATCTGGAAAAATATAACTGGAGAAAGCGTGCTAAACGTCTTGCTGATAAAATACCTCCACCAGATTCTCGCAAATTTATTAACAAACAAATAAATAAATTACCGCAAACACAAATAGGTAAAATTTTTCTAAAATTATAATTTACGTTTATTATTTTAAATGCAAGTATTACTTTTTATTTTCTTTTACATTTAGTCAGTAGAGACGCTACTACACCGAAAAAAACCATACAACTTGGAACTCCAGTTATTGGAAATAGAGTACCTGTATCACCTCCTTCGAATAAGGTAGGAAAAGATTTGTACAATGAGCCTTTCTTGGGAACAGGAATGTATAAAGTTACTGGAACTCAACCAATTGACATTGCTGCACATTTGACATTGCTTGGCGAAAGTTTAACAATTATAGGTAAAAGACTAAAAGAGCATGAGGGCCAAATCACAGTTTCAGGAAGTCTACCTTTACTTTTAGACTCTCTATTATGTGCTCTTGGTCCATTGCTCTGCCTTACGCAGCAAATACCTGAAATGAATGGGGCTGAGCCAGAACAACTGTCTGGTATACTCGAAAATGTGGCGTATATTATGCCGGGTCTGTAAATTACAGGAATAGTATATACAGAAATAAGATTTCTTTTTTATTCCTTTATCTAATGAACTTTTTATAAATACAACTCAATGATTTTTTTTACTTAAAATGAGTTGATGATTTATTCGACAACGTTGTAAAATAGAATAAACAAATCTTATTCTAAGTATAATTCTTAAGAATAATATTTACAGACGTTACAGATCGCAGTTGCGTCCTTAATACATTTTAGATATATTATTATGTAAAACATAGCTAGCCTTATCAATAAATTACTATATACACTCGATTCTAATCTATTGTTGAGGTAAAATCGGTGGACAGGTACAGAAGAGATTTTTGTCGCCGTAAATATCGTCTATTCTTCCAACGGTAGGCCACATTTTCGTGCTTCCCTTAACAAAAGGCTGAAACACAAATATACAATTTTAGCGTCAATATTTTTTAAATCCTCAAAAATTGTATACATTAGTTATAAAAAAATAATATGTACCGCTGGGAAAGCAGCGAGCTCTCGAGAGTAAGGTCGATCCCACTTATCTCTAATAACTTGTTCTTGCGTGTGCGGTGCCATTTTCAGAGGATTAATACTGGCATCTAACTTTCCGTCTTCGATATCTTGAATTTCTCGCCTTATAGCTGAAATTAGAAGTCAAAGTATTACGTAAAAATGCTTGTATTGAACTTAAAGATGTATACATACATAACTATAGTTATAATGTTACTTAAAACATTGTCTTATTTCGACTGAAATAGCCCAAATAATAATCATTGATATGTATTTTAATAAGTGAAAATCAAATAAAACTTTATTTTGAAAATCTATATATTGTATGTTAATAAAATCTTATATATTTCTCCACTCAATCCAGTTAGACTATTAAATTAATTATTATTCATCAATAAGATCGTAAAATGGTATCGTTAGAGGATAAAAAGACTTACAAATGAGCGAATCGCAGAACCGATCGAGCTCGACCTTATCTTCAGACTCGGTCGGCTCGATCATCAAAGTTCCGGCTACGGGCCAGCTCATCGTGGGCGCGTGGAAGCCATAATCCATGAGCCTCTTGGCGACATCGACCGCTTCGATGTTCGCCGTCTTTTTAAGATCCCTAATATCAAGAATGAACTCGTGAGCTACAAGTCCGGTCTTGCCCTTGTACAGGGTTTTATAATGGCCCTCCAGTCGCTTGCTCATGTAGTTGGCGTTAAGGATGGCTACCTGCGTGGCCTTGCGCAATCCTCGTGGTCCCATCATTTTAATGTACGCCCAGGAGATTGGAAGGATCGCCGAGGAACCATATGGCGCTGCCGATACCGCGCCCAGACCTTCGTTTACCTATGTTTCAAAGAGTTCGTGTTACAATAAAACTATTATTGTCAAGTTCAATTCACCAGTGTGGAATCAGCCGGTCACTTACATTAATCTCACCCGTTGCTGGATCAACTACTGGGTGACTAGGCAGGAAAGGCGCCAGGTGTTTCTTCACACCGATCGGACCCATACCTGGACCACCACCGCCGTGCGGGATACAGAAGGTCTTGTGTAAGTTGAGATGGGAGACGTCGCTGCCGTAATCGCCAGGCCTGCATAGACCAACCTGGGCGTTCATGTTAGCGCCATCGAGATATACTTGACCGCCCGCCTGGTGGACCATTTCGCAAACATCACCGATCGTCTCCTCGAACACGCCGTTTGTTGAGGGGTAGGTGATCATCAGACAGGAGAGATTGTCCTGGGGATGAATGTTGAAAGATTTTCGTGAGTGTTGATTCATAGCTGCTACAGTTCATTCAGATACGAAAGTAACGGATGTAGACAATATATCATTCGATTTCAATTTCGCGTGAAATTTTTATCTCTTTGCGATAGTTTATCGGTTTCAGATAATTTTCAGATCAACTTCGCGGAATGAGCTTCGACTTCGGAGTCGTTAACATTTTGCGCATAACTCTTATGCCATGAGCTTTTTTACGTAATTTTCCAGTTACGCAAAGCCATTAGCGAACCGATTTTTTTCAAGAAGATATCACACTTTTATTCACCTTGAACTTATCGGTCATAGCCTTAAGATGCTCGATATCGACGGATCCATCTTTTCTCACATTTATCGGCTCTACCTTCATGCCGGCCATCTGAGCAGATGCGGGATTGGTGCCGTGAGCCGAAACCGGAATCAGACAGACCTGTCTATTCTTGTGGCCCTGAGATTCGTGATAGCACTGTATGGCCCTCAAGCCAGCATACTCGCCCTGGGCGCCACTGTTTGGTTGGAAGCTGATGCTGTCGTAGCCGGTGATCTCACACAAGTCGCGCTCAAGTTCGAGGAACATTTGCTGGTAGCCCTTGGACTGCTCGAGTGGGACAAACGGGTGGATGTCGGTGAAGCCTTTGAAGCTGCAGGGCATCATTTCAGTCGTCGAGTTCAACTTCATGGTGCAAGATCCCTATGCGCAGAAGAGATGGTTAATACTGGCAATATTGCTCTGATGTTTCGACAATAGTAACATGAACTTACCAATGGAATCATACTGTGGACGAGGGAGATGTCTTTGTTCTCCAGTGTTTTCATATATCTCACGATTCTCGTTTCTGAGTGATGCATATTGAAAACTGGATGCTCCAGGTAGGGACTGGTGCGATGGAACTTAGTTGAGCTCAGACCCTTGCCTTCGATCAGTCCGCTCTCAATGACCTTCTCTACCGTCGTGTCAGTTGAAAATACCTTGAACAGGTCGTTCACGTCTTCGGACTTTGTCGTCTCGTCCAGCGAGATACCTACGGTACCATTTTGATTATACCTGAAATAAGTGGAGAATTAATTAAACTGTATAGTTCTCGAGTATATTTCGTAGC